>JANTPZ010083752.1:0-36964 GCA_025593235.1 Vachellia pachyceras
TATATCAAGAAAAATAGTTAAATTAGATATTTATAACAAATATGGGTTAATTTTATAGAGCACCATATTTCATCATAACTACTATTGAATGTAAACCTTGAATACTTTGGGGAAAATGTTATCATTTAGGGAGAGAAAATGTGTTTGGATCTTATATTTAAGATCAAACTTGATTGTCAACTAAATCTTATATTAAATTCCTAAAGCAAGATTATGTAATATAAAATGACAAATACTTGCATGCTTCAGAGTGTCGCATGATTCATACTCCGTCCAATAAAAATATTCTAATTATCTCATTTTGTGGATATCATATCTATAAATTTCTCCTCATTATATTTCTCATTCTCTATAATAATTATAATAGATATTATGGAAACTATAAGAAAGGACAGTTGAAATCGATAAAACACAGATGATGTGGTCCTCCAAACTAAGTAGTTATTTTTCATACAAACCAGCATAATCTGAAACAAAGACGCACATCAATACAAATACACGCACATGCGTTCAAAAGTTAGTCAAGGAAGATTATCTATAATTAAGTCGTCCAATAACAATGTGCTTCCTCCCTTTACAGATTTTATTTTAATTTTACTCAAGGGAAGAGCAACCTGCAAATAAGTCAATGAATAGAAATAACTATTCAAGAAAAGTTATGGTGATTACATACATAGGAAAATTAAACTCGACCATATATATGTGTGTATTACAAATCAATCAGTCATGAAAGTTTCACATTGGAGAAAGTTCATTCTCATCAACACATACAAGGTTAACAAAAGTATAAAACACTATTGATTTTTAATATAAGAGTTTATTAAATAATTTTGATATATTGAGAAAATGAAATAAATCGGTCAATTTAAACAAATGTAACATGATTTCCCTAAAATACATTTGTGTTACATTAGATTAGATTATATTATTTTATAAGTTAAGAAAATTATTTTAGAAAAAGATTATGAGTATAAAAGATAGAATTCATATAAGATCTTATATATGCATAGGTTCTTTTATTTTCCATGTAACATACGGATCTTAAAGGAGGTTACAGAACTTACCTCGTTGTGAGAGATGTGGCCAATGACTGGTCTTGATCCTGCTCAAGCCTTTGAACCTATGAACACAGCTTCATTTCAAATCTTAATACAAATCCCAGATAAGAATCTGAAACCTAGCTGTTATACCTGTTCTAATCTCTGGTTTTCTTCCAAGAAGTTGACTCCCTAGAATTGCCATTAAAATTTAAAGAGAGGGAAAATGAGGCATTATATAATTATGAAATTGCAGAAATTAATTAATTAATTAAACATGAGTTAAGTAATCTCAAGAATTTGAAAACCTGATGCAGTCTCTGGTTTTCTTCCCTCAGCCTGGCTTCCTTCATTTATATTAAAAATGAACACGTTACGTTATTGAAAAATGTGGGTGACTTATATAAAGACACGTGATATAAACTCACGTTTTTCCAATAACAAGAACAAGTGTCCTAGGTGTAGTCAAGATTAAAATAAACTTCTAACATCATTTACAATTTACACGTTAAGCATGTGAGAAAGATTTGTCTCAACTCAAATGAATGATATTTTTCAACACCAATACAAACAGGGTCAATAACAAGTATTCTTCAAGGTGTAATAAGCTCTATAGATCATAGTGTTATTATCCTCTATCAACAACCAAAATTTTAGATAAATTACTGACCAAAATGTTTCATTCAATAACTTCATTAAGTATATTGAAACAAACTGTTTTTCTATTTTCAAAAGGGTCATTTGCTAAGTGATATTTGATTTTTTTTAGATTTATTTTTATTCATTAAGATTATTTTTTATTTTGTATAGCTCTTTTAAAATTAAAAGAATTATTTTTTTAAAAAATATATGTAAAAATCTGCACTGTCAAAATCTAGTTTAAATTATCTAAATATACTACTTAACAAGATGGACATAACTCTAGTTTGGATACTAAGTTTTTTAGATTTAATTTTGACGAATGTACGAGATGCTTTTTGATTCATGAACATAAAGCTAACCTCATTCTCAAGAATACTGATCTCCTGCTCAAATGCTTCAACCTGAAAGACAAGCATGAAATTTATTTATACATGTTTTAAAATAAATAGCATATTGTCCTTTCCATGCATGTATAGGATTCAATGAATAATTAAATAAAAAATATATTGAGAAAAATATGTCATGTATATAGAAGACTTGTAAAATAATAGTAAAGGGACATGTACAACACCAATACCAATACAATAAACTTCTATATAATATACTCCTTCTGGCCATAAACATAAGATATTATTTTTTAGTGGAATTTACACTACAAACCAGATTTTATATTTAGGAAGAAGTATCGATAAGCTAAATCAGACCAATAAAAATATTACTCTCATGCGCTTGGGGGGGGGGGACAAACCTTGGCTTTTGAAACACGATGCAAACATGTACGAAGTAGATTTTCTAGCTTATTTAGATCTTTTACGGTCAACCCTTGAAGTTCTTCTCCATGGAGCTGCCTGTTAGATAGATGAGTAACTACAGATTTGAATCAAGAACAAACATTTTATAACATACGACATCGGTCCTTCGTACACGACCAACCGACATTTTTTGGAGATTAATAATGCTAAATAAACAAATGTATTTATCATTTCATATCAAACTAATTTGCATGATTTGTTAACTGATATATGTGCGTGTGTAAGCTAATGATACGTATTTCAGAATATATAACCGAAAATACAGTATTGAGCTTTCTTAATCTCCGGGAAACCGTCAACTACGACTTATGTTAAGGACTATGGATAGTATCGTATATTATAAAACTAGATTTGGCCTTGTGAGGTTCTAATTATACAAATTATTGCTTGAGAAAATAATATGACTTAATAGAGATTTTTTTATAAGTTATTTTGATATTAATGACTTCTAACTCCATATATAAGCACACCTCAGTTCACGAGTCTTATCTCTCAGTTCCTGCTTTAGCTTAAAATATTCACCTTCCACCTGCCCAATTAACCAAAAAAGAACGAAAACTTGTGAGTCTGTGCATTGTTTCTCTACGGGTTGTCCAAACCCTATGATTATATATGAACAATCCTAATCTGAGAATGATGAAATACAATATAGATAATCAAAGCCATAACGGTGACAAACACATAGGCTGATACTTCAGTACATGCCATGCCAAAATGCAGTGAACTAACAACTTATGCTTATCTAGTTCATAGAATATAATGCGATAATGAGATAAAAAGAATAAAATAAAATGTGAAATGATAGTTTATATTGGGTAATGATAGCAAAGATATAGTAATTAATCATGCAGAAAATGAGTTTGAAAGAACTACCCCAATTGTGCCCAATAATACTCAGATTTGAACTAGCTAGTCAGACAGCGATATCAAAAAATAATAATTAATGTGGTGAGGGTAGGTTAAGATGCAAGTAGGTTAAGAGTTCAAATCCTCTACCACTTGCTTGAGTAGCTCATCATGTATCTCTATCTTATAAAAATAATATTATTTAGCTTTTGGTTTAGCTTTGGGTAAAGAATTCTGTGGGACGTCTATACCTTTTGCAAAGCTTCAAGTTTGCATACATATATAGACCTTATTAAGGGGCCATATGTTTAGACCGTAACCAAGGCCTTTAACCAGGAAAAAACTACCACCAAACATATTTTTTCTCTTTCCTTTTCTTTTAAGAAAAAGTATTCTCATATATCCTTCAATAACCAAAATAATTGCTGTTGAGTAATGATAATATTATTACATGATAAATTCATTCACTCTTTTCAATTGAAAATAAAAAATAGCAAAAGATCGGAGGAGGTAGGGTGGAGAAGAACATTATACCTGCAACTCAAGAGATGAATGGTATGTGTCGACAAGGTTTACACAGGAGTTTCTCCTTGCAATCACTTGCCTCGTGCTTGAAACAGCAAAAAATGTTGCATATTAGTTTACATTTTTCATTTATTATGCAATTAGTTAAGTAACTTGACATGTCAACATAAGAAATAAGAAGCGAAGTATATATTTGAGAAAAAGATTTGAATTAAGATGTTGTATCGGGCCCATATACATGCACAATCTTGTTGTTGTTGGTCCCAGCTAATCTCTCTAAATTTCCAAGACGTCCCCGGGCCTAACAAGTGGTGTTAGAGCTTGGTTTAATACGAGCTTGTGTGAAGACGACAATGAAAATCATAAATAAAAACAAGCCTATATTATTGAACATGTTTACGTTGTTGGGATACAAGTGGAAGGGCCTATTATAAACACACTGGCTTAAAATTTTGGGATAGGAGGTGGCATAAGCCTTCCAATATAGTGTCCGATGAGTGGGTAAACCTTTCAAATTATGGAAAGTTACTTAATGAATTTTAGCATTTTAAAGTCAAGTTTCTAAAACATTCTAATGATTTATAGACTCGCTGATCCTTGTCCCACCACTTGAATTTCGCAGCCTCTTGTGCCAACTAATGCTACAGCCATTTGTCTTCAAGATTAAGTTCTTCCAAAATTTTCATTTAAGATTACATTAACTCATCTTGACAATTTTTTGATCCCTTATGCTATCTTTGCACAAAACTCCTCGGGACCTTTACCATTTATCACAGGCATATCAAAATTGCCTCAAAGTTTTCATTGTGCCTATCCAACTACTTCTGGATTGTCATTTTGAAATATTGAATTGTGTAACCGACGGAGTACTCTGGCAGTGGTGAATCAATGCAATTTGTCGATGGCCGCATATAGCTTCAAACACCAGTTCAATCACTAACAGAATCGTCGATGTAAAATTAATGTTGACTCACTAAAGGGGGAAGTTATATTGAATATATGATTTGGATAAGAATTAAATTTAGTCTTAAACACAAGACTTTAATCCACTTTGTCTCCTAAATTTATAATGTTTTCTCAAAGTAATGTATTAAAAAGTTTAGGTGAGTTGGGTACAGGGATCTCACTAGAGTCGAGACATGCTTCTAAACTAAGAGAGCGCCTATAGAAATATTTACAGATCGCTCACTAATAAAGTTTTCACATCAGTAGCAGAATTTGAACTCACTACCTTGTGATTGTTAGTCAATTTCTTATCAATTGGACCAACTTTTATTGGTTCAAAGTATCTTTATTAATTGTGTACATGAGTGCATTTCCATCTAAAAGTGGTCATGATAAAAGAGTGCATTTTAGGAAAGTTAAACTATATTTATTACAAACAACTAACTTACCTAAGTACGGAAATAACCTATATAAACACCCATATTTACCCCCACATTTAATTTAAAATTTTTTTTGATGCATTAATTTAAAAGTGTTGGCTAAACACATTTATATGCATCCACTGATTGTTGTTGGGCCCACATGGTATCTACCCCCTTTCTAGGATTATTCCCAAGGCCCAACAAGTGATACCAAATATTAGTTACAACATAAACTACTTGTGTGAAAACGGTGAAAGCCTAGATTAAAGAGGCTGGTAACGCATATTGGCCCACGCACTATTCTTGTTAACCTGCTGTCTTAAAAGTATGGGCAACCAACAAGGGTGGGGTTTAATGAAAGGGTCAGTGCCTCAGCAGTATGGTGAGTCAAGTTTTGAATTTTCAGTAGGAGAGGTGCCATGTTTAGTTCCCGACAATGTTGTCTCAAATAAAATTGCCTACAATAAGAGAATAATTATACTTAGTAACAACAATGGGCTAAACGGGGAGTATACTTGTGTGGTCTTGGTAGACTCACACTTGAGTTGACTTAAAGAAAAGGTATATAATACTCACAAAATAAGGTATATAGGTGAAAAGACCCATAAATTCACAATCTTAAGGTTTTGGCTTAGGATGTGGTTGCTGACAACATTATATATATACACATACATATATATATATATATATATATGTATTCTATTGTTGCTGCTAGGCTGAGCTGGTTTCTTGCCCATTTTCCAGATGCTCCCTGAGTCACAAAGTTAGCTTCAAGTGACAAAAGCAAGATGGGCTATATATATATATATATATATAGCAATTATGGGTGCAAACCTCTTAAGATGTATTAAAATAACAAAAACATAAAAAAGAAAGTAGAAATTCAGTTTTGGTGATCTCACCCTTCCTCTCCCAATAGTTTAGATCCGATGTTTAATAAACTTGAACATGTGGTGGGGCCTTGGAAAATGTATCAGTTGAAAGAATGGGATAATTGGAAGATATATAATATTTTAATGACGAGTTAGTAACTTTTGTTGAGTTCTTTAAATAGAACTTCGATCTCCAATGTTGCATCAATCTAAAAAGAGTAAATTCAATAGAACTCTTCCTTCCTCTCTATTATTCTCTCTCGATCCGCTCTTTTTTCAAAAATTTGTTACCAGGTATTTTAAATACCAAGAGATCCATCATTGTATCATCCTTTCACCTTTAACCTGAACTTCTAATTTGCATGTTGATATGTTCGGATTTAGAGAATCAGTTGAGTTTTGAGAGTGTCGCTTGTGAAGAGTCAGGCATTTAAGTGAAAGGAAGATAAAAACATCAAAAGAGGCCATGAAAAGAATAAACATATGAAGTTGTTGCAATAACCAAAAGTTGAAGAATATAATGGTGGATGAAGAACGTATTGTGAATGTTAATTGAAAGTGATACTCAAGAATGTCGAACTTAGAGAACATGATGGAAATAAAGGGCAGGTTACGTTTTGCTAATTAGTACCAAGCATGTGAAAAAAGACTTGGAAGGCGTTAGAGATCGATAAGAAATTAGAAGATGTGGAAAGAGGAGAAAAGGAACTGAAAGAGGAAGAGGAGAAACTGGCAAAGGGTAAATGATTTCTCAAAGATAATGAGAAAAGTTTAAAAGAGGCAAACTGAAATTCTATTATAGAATGTTAGAGCAGACAAAGAAGGAGAAAGGACACAGAAAGTAAGAAGTGAGCCCATTGCAAACGAAGAAGTGAAGCCAAAGTTTGTATATACAGATCACTCAATATCATATGGCATATATTTTTAATCAAATAATGGGAGGAAGAGTGTTGGAAAACACAAATTAAACTTAAATAATGAATTAGTCAAACTTTTTCTTATTGATTTATGAATATACCAAAGCCTCTAGCTAATCTTCCATGTGCATATAATACACTTTAAACCAAACCGCTGGCATATTCACCAAATCACACGATTCAGGCCAATTTCAGACGTTGGTGGACAAATTCAAGCTAGTCTCTATTCAACTATTTTAAGTTTGTGAAAGAGTTTTTTCTTATATAGGCACAATCCTCCTATTAGACACATTCCTCTTTGAAATATTATTAGACACTAAATATAGACACCTTTTATAGTATGGGTAGGAATTTTAATTCATCACGTTATGAGAATTCAATATCTTCTATTAGATGCAACCACCTTTATGAAAAGTTGTTAATGCAACTCATTAAATTCAACTTGATAACGATTGATGATTTCCGTTGGTCTTAGGTTTCCTGTTCAGTATAGTTATTAAATACATGGTAATTAATTAACTTGTAACCAAACAGACCAGATTACATAAATGCTGACACTTCAAAACATTACGCAAATAAAGATGGGTCTAACTTGGTATACTGATATCCTAGGTTCTGTGTATCAAAATAGTAACAATGTAGGTTCTAGGTTAAATTATTGTGCATTTTAGATTCATCCCATTATGTGAAATCTCACTCTATCAAAACTGTAGAAGATTATGCACAAATTTAGAAGAGAGCATCAATGACACGCACTAAGAAATAGGCTATCCAACTCATATCTCAACTAATAGAACATATAAATTAAAGGGAGGGGGGAGAGTTTCAGATACCTTGTACTAGCATAATCAAAGAGTTTGCCAGAAGCAGAGAAAACGAAGAGAGCAATCTCAGCATCACAGAGAGTAGAGAGCTCCATAGCCTTCTTGAAGAGACCCTTCCTTCTCTTTGAGAAAGCCACTTGCCTCGCTGCTACGTTCTCTATCTTCTTTATCGCTATCTTCCTCCTCGTCATTTTAATCCCTTCTTCTTTATTATAAGTAAGAAAATCTAAACTAAAATAGAATTAGTGAAATCAGCAGGCAAAAAAGCTTTCTACATTATCTGCGATGGATTGGAATAGTACTGAGCCATGAACAAATATGAAAGATGGCGATAGAGAAAGATAGGGTTTGTGAGAAGAAGGAGCAAGAATCTGAGAAATGACCACTGAAAGTAAGAAGATGAAGAAAAAGGAAAGAAAGAGAAATAAGGATTGAGGGGAATTTTTGGAAAGAAGAAAAGCTGAAGTGCGTATAAATGAGGCAAAACCTTGACCCCAAAGTCTTTCCTTAACTTCACCCTTTTATTCTTTTTTTTTTTGAGTAAAATTATTTGCAGCTTTATGTCCCCATCCATGGCCTTTTTTTGTTTAAATGGCCATCAAATCGAACAGATAACGGAATAATTTCATTTTATCTTGTATTAAAAACAAAACGACATTTGTATCCAAAAAAACAAAAAACAAAACGACATTAAAATATTAATGGGAAGGCGCTTAAAAATACCATTTTAAAAAGATACCATCAATAATGAAAATCTGGTATTCCTACTTGAAGACAAAATAAAAATTTCAAAATGTTGACACTTTTACAACTGTGCCTCTCAATTTAAACTAGAAGCTACATTCATTAGAAATGCCTTTTCAGATGGCTTGTGGAGCTCCAACCTCCACTGTCGGTAGTCCACAATATCATAGATCTGTTCAATTTACTACTTTTGTAATGAGAGATCACAAAATCCAGCCAATGCTGGACGGCTAATGCAAAAAGCTTTGATCAATCATTTTAAGAATCTTTATTTGATAATTAAGTAAGAATATCTTATCTTCATTATTGGTTGTAGCTTTTTGAAATTTGCAAATTCAAATGAAATTTTTAAAGAATTTTCCCAATATTAAATGATGTTTTCACAAAATCCAGCCACCAATACCTGTCGCCAATCAACATTTATGGTTCTGCATATTTTTCAACCACAAATAAATATCAATAAAATTGAACCATTTTGGTATATTATAATCATACATGATGAATATCTATTTATCTTCCTTTCAAACACTATAATTGATGAGCCTTTTAACTTGATTGAATCTTGAGGTAAAGAAATGTCCTTCAGATTATGCATATGGGGATAATTGGTGCCTCTTGATTCAAATGCCATCTATCTAAAAAAAAATTGATAGAGCCAAGGATTTCATTTTATATATAGCCTAGATTTTTTTAATTTTAGTTATTAGGCGGTCCTTTCCTAGACCAAACATTAATTGTGTTCACTTTTTGTTAATATACTGACACCACTATCGGATAGCGTTAAAATAATATAAAACTAGATTTTGCAGTAAAGCGCAACCTAGATCGTCTCTTAATGAACCAATGTGATAATCACTTAAATTAAGAACTTCAATTACAAACAAATCACTTAAAAACACTTAAAAGGGGGTTTATGAACTAAAGATAAAAAAATCTAATAGCTAGTAAACAAAACAAATTCACAAAAGATAAGAATTTATAATGGCAATGCAATTAACTACAAGTTTTTCCCTTAGGATGTAATGGTCCTTGTCCAGATTAAAGATTTAATTTCTTTGATTAAGATTCGTTACAAAAATTCCAAACTCAAATCCTTGAATTATCATTCAAGTTTTATGCTCTTGTTCACATCAAAGTTCAATGACATCTTAGTTAAACTTCAATTTAAACTTAAGCCACAATTAATCCTGAATTTTAAAAGGCAGAGAAAATCAATCGATCTTCTCCTTTAATTTCCCTCTCAAACTTCCAATCAATTGATTAAAAGTTTATGCATCTCAATATTTCAAGAAAAGTAGAAGAGTAAATATGTTCCGAATCTGGAAAATATAAACTTGCACAAACTAAGCTTTAACAGAGAGGAATTGTTGGAACTTTCAAATCTGAAATTTCAAAAGCCTACTGGTTCAAGTTGTAAATCTACAACCATAAATTTTCAGCGTAAATCCTCAAAGAACATTCCATAGGTTATATTCAAATCTGAATATACATTAAGCACAGAGAATTTATGTAAAAGACAGTCAAAAGAAAGGAAAATTAAATAAGAATCTCAACAAAAAGTATAATATCCCAAATTTTGTAAATAGAAATAAAGGCCAAACTGATGAATTATGAAATGATTTAATACCCCATAAATAAGAAAAAATATAGACGAAAATGTCTAAAAGAAAGAAAGAAACACCAATACAAACAGGGTCAATAACAAGTATTCTACTAGGTGCAATAAACTCCATAGACCACAGTGTTGTTATCTTCTATCAACAACCAAATTTTTAGGTAAATCATTGATCAAAATGTTTCATTCAACGACTTCATTAAGTACATTGAAACAAACTTTTTATTTCTATTTTCAGAAAGGATCCTTTGCTAAGTGATATTTGATTTTTTTATATTTATTTTTATTCCTTAAGATTATTTTTATTTTGTATAGCTCTTTCAAACTTTTTATTTTGTGTTCAATTTTTGTTAATATACTGACACCACTATCGGATAGCGTCAAGATAATATAAAACTAGATTCTGCAGTAAAGCGCAACCTAGGTTGTCTCTTAATGAACCAATGTGATAATCACTTAGATTAAGAACTTTAATTACAAACAAATTACTTAAAAACACTTAAAATGGGGGTTTATGAACTAAATATAAAAGAATCTAATAGCTAGTAAACAAAACAAATTGACAAAAGATAAGAATTTATAATGGCAATGTAATTAACTACAAGTTTTTCCCTTAGGATGTAATGGTCCTCGTCCAGATTAAAGATTTAATTCCTTTGATTAAGATTCGTTATAAAAATTCCAAACTCAAATCCTTGAATTATCATTCAAGTTTTATGCTCTTGTTCACATCAAAATTCAATGACATCTCAGTTAAACTTCAATTTAAACTTAAGGCACAATTAATCCTGAATTAATGAAGTAATGAGATAAAAAAGAATAAAATAAAATGTCAAATGATAGATTATATTGATTAATGAGAGCAATGATATAGTAATTAATCATGCAGAAAATGAGTTTGAAAGAACTACCCCAATTGTGCCCGATAATGCTCAGATTTGAACTAGCTAGTCAGACAGCGATATAAAAAAAATGATAATTAATGTGGTAAGGGTGGGTTAAGATACAAGTAGGTTAAGAGTTAAAATCCTCTACCACTTGCTTGAGTAGCTCATCATGTATCTCTATCTTAGAGCAACAATATTATTTAGCTTTTGGTAAAGAATTCTGTGGGACGAATATATATCTTTTGCAAATCGGCAAGTTTGCTTACATATACAGACCTTATTAAGGGGCCATATATTTAGACCATAACACAAGGAATTTAACCAGGAAAAAAACTACTACTAAACATATTTTTTTCTCTTTCCTTTTCTTTTAAGAAAAAGGATTCTCATATACCATTCAATAAAAAATAATTGCTGTTGAGTAATGATAATATTATTACGTCATAAATTCATTCACTCTTTTCAATTGTAAATAAAAAATAGCAAAAGATCGAAGGAGGTAGGGAAGAGAAGAAGATTATACCTGCACTCAAGAGATGACTGGTATGTGTCGACAAGGTTTACACTGGAGTTTCTCCTTACAATCACTTGCCTTGTGCTTGAAACAGCAAAAAATGTTGCATATAAGTTTACATTTTTGATTTATATGCAATAAGTTAAGCAACTTGACATGTCAATTTAAGAAATAAGAAACGAAATATATATTTATCAGAGAAAGTTGAGTTAAGATGTGGTATCGAGTCCATATATATGCATAATCTTCTTGTCGTTGGTCCCAGCTAATCTCTCCCAATTTCCAAGACTTCCACAGGTCTAACAAGTGGTCTTAGAGCTTGGTTTAATAGGACCTTGGACCTTGTGTGAAGACGACAATAAAAACAGAGACAAAAAAAAAGCCTATATTATTGCACATGTTAATGTTGTTGGGATACAAGTAGAAGGACCTATAAACTCATTGGCTTAAATTTTTGGGACAGAATGTGGTATGAGCCCTCCTATAGTATCCGATGAGTGAGTAAACCTTTTAAAATATGGAAAGTTACTCCAATGAAATTGAGCACTTTAAAGTCAAGAATCTAAAAAATTCTAATAATTTATAGTCTCACTGATCCTTGTATTGTCCCACCACTTGAATTTCGCACCCTCTTGAGCCAACTAATGCTACCGCCATTTGTCTTCAACTTCAGTTCTTGGAAAATAGTCTTTTAAGATTTTATTAAATCATCTTGACACTCTTTTTTTTCCCTTTATGCTATCTTTGCACAAAACTCCTCTGGACATAAACCATTTATCACAGGCAAATCAAAATTGCCTCTAAGTTTTCATTGTACCTATCCTACTGCTTCTGGTGTGTCATTTTGAAATGTTGAATTGTGTAACCTACGGAGTGCTCCGACTGTGGAGAATCAATGGAATTTGTCGATTGCCGTATATAGCTTCAAACACCAGTTCAATCACTAATGGAATCGCCGATGTATATGCAGGGCTTCTTGTTCTTTTAATTATCCAACGAGTGGATATCAAATCAATGTTGACTCACTAAAGGGGGAAGTTGTATTGAGTAAGAGGTACTCACTCCTATATTTAATATATGATTTGGATGAAAATTATATTCGGTCTTAAATTATAAGACCCTAATCCACTTTAATTTATCGCCCAAATTTATAATGCTTTTTCAAAGTATACCTATTTTTTTGTACAAAAAAGTTTGTGAGTTGGGTCCTGGAGAATCACTAGAGCCAATGTATGCCTCCAGGCTCAGAAAGTGTTTTCAGATGCACTTACAAATAATCTACTAACAAAATTCTCACATCGGCAGCGGGATTTAAATTCATGATCTTATGAGCTGTAAGTCCATTTTTTACCAGCTGGACAAACATTTATTGATTTAATGTATCTCTATTAATTGTATACATTCGGGGGTTTCCATCTAAAGATAGTTATGATAAAAGAGTAATTTTTATGAAAGTAAAATTATATTTATTACAAATAACTAACTTAATTAAGTTGAAGGATGTATATAAACTCCCATATCTAATTTAAAAGTTTTGGGTAAACCCATTTATATGCATCCAGTTATTGCTGTTGGGCCCACCTGGTATCTTCCCCCTTTCTAGGATATTCCCAAGGCCCAACAAGTGATACCAAATATTAGTTACAACATAAACTACTTGTGTGAAAATGGTGAAAGCCTAGATTAAAAAGGATGGCATTGCATATTGGCCCATGCACTATTCTGGTTAAGCCGCAGTCTTCAAAATATGGACAACCAACCAAGGTGGCTTCTAACGAAAAGGGTTAGTGCCTAACAACATACCATGGTTCAAATTTTCAACGAAAGAAGTACACACATTTAGTTCTAATAGTGTTCTTTCAAACAAGATTACCTATAGCAGGGACAAATACATATACTTATTAGTAACAACAATGGGCCAAAAAAACGGGAGTATACTTGTGTGGTCTTGGTAAACTCACACTTGAGTTGACTTAGAAAAAGGTATATAAGTGAAAAGACCCATAAATTCACAATCTTAAGGTTTTGGCCTAGGATGTCGTTGTTGAGACCATTACATACATTCTATTATTGCTGCTAGGCTGAGATGGTTTCTTCCGCAGACTGGTTTCTTCCCCCATTTTCCAGATGCTCTCTGAGTCATAGTTAGGTCCAAGTGGCAAAAGCAAGATGGGCTATATATATAGCAATTTTGGTGCGAACCTCTTAAGATGTAATAAAATATCAAAAACATAAAAAAGAAACACTAAATTAGAAAATCAGTGTTGGTGCTCTATCCCTCCCTGTCAATTTTATGATCCGTGTTTAACAAACTTGAGTATTTGGTGGGGCCTTGGGAAAATGTGTCAATTGAAAGAATGGGATGTTTGGAAGATATGTAATATTCGAATGATGAGT
This sequence comes from Vachellia pachyceras, assembly GCA_025593235.1. NCBI lineage: Eukaryota > Viridiplantae > Streptophyta > Magnoliopsida > Fabales > Fabaceae > Vachellia > Vachellia pachyceras. The sequence continues at coordinate 14,000 of JANTPZ010083752.1, forward strand.
TAGTTACTTTTGTTAAGTTCTTTAAATAGAACTTGGATCTCCAATGTTGCATCAAGCTAAAAAGAGTACATTTAATAGAATGCTTCCTTCCTTTCTATTATTTCTTTCACCTTTAACCTTCCACACAAAATCACTTCTTCCACACTAGAGAGAAAAGGAATGACCATTTAATTTGCATGTTGATATGTTCAAATTTAGAGAATCAGTTGAGTTTTCAGAGAGTCCCTTGTGAAGTCAGGCATTTAAAAAAAAAGGAAGATAAAAGCATTATAAGAGGTTGAGACGAATAAACCTACATATGAAGTTTTTGCTATAACCAATAGTTGAAGAATATAATGGAGGATGAAGAACATATTGTGAATGCTAATTAAAAGTGATACTCAAGAATGTCAAAATTAGAGAACATGTTGGAAGTAAAAGACAGGTTAGGTTTTGCTAATTAAAGTAGTACCACGCATGGAAAAAAATGAATTCGAAGACATTAGATATCAATAGGAAATTAGAAGGTCTGCAAAGCTGAGAAAAGAAACTGAAAGAGGAAGAGGAGAAGCTGGCAAATGGTAAATGATTTCTCAAAGATAATGAAAAAATATTAAAAGAGACTAACTGAAATTCTATTATAGAATATTAGAGCAGACAAAGAAGGACAAAGGAAACCTAAAAAGCGAGAAGTGAGTCCATTGCAAACAAAGAAGTGAAGCCAAAGTTTGTATATATAGATCACTCAATATCATATTGCAGATATTTTTATCAAATAATGTAATGGGGAGTGTTGGAAAACACAAATTAAATTCAAATAATGAATTATTCAAACGTTTTATTATTGATTTATGAATATACCAAAGCCTCTAGCTAATCTTCCATGTGCATATAATACACTTTAAACCAAACCGCTGGCATATTCACCAAGTCATACCACTCAGGCCGATTTCAGACCTTGGAGGACAAATTCAAGCTATTTCTAGTCCACCATCTTAAGTTTGTGAAAGAGTTTTTTTCTTATAGAGGTATTGTCAGTATTAAATATGGGTATCTTTCATAGTGAGGGTTGGAACTCTAATTCATCAATACCTTCTATTAGCCCCAACCTCTATTATGAAATATTGTTAATGCAACTTATTAATTACAAGTTGATAAAGATTGATGATTTCCGTTAGTCTTAGATTTCCTGTTCAGTATAGTTGTTAAATACATGGTAATTAATTAAGTTGTAACCAAACAGACCAGATTACATAAATGCTGACACTTCAAAACATTTGTATGGGTCTAACTTGGTATACTGATAATCTAGGTTCTGTGATTGCTAATGTGATCTCACTATCAAAACTAAAGAAGATTATACACAAATTTAGAAGAGAGCATCAATGACACACACTAAGGAATAGGCTATCGCAACTCATATTTCTTTTCCTCTGAACAAATTAAAAAAAATTGTTCCAGACGTGATTGGAATTCTACTAATAGAAAATATAAATTAGAGAAAAAGATAGAGTTTCAGATACCTTGTACTAGCATAATCAAAGAGTTTGCCAGAAGGAGAGAAAGCGATGAGAGCAATGTCAGCATCACAAAGAGTAGAGAGCTCCATGGCCTTCTTGAAGAGACCTTTCCTTCTCTTTGAGAAAGCCACTTGCTACGCTGCTACGTTCTCTATCTTCCTCCTCGTCATTTTAATCCCTCCTTTATTATAAGTAAACAAATCTAAACTAAAATAGAATTAGTGAAATCAACAGGCAAAAAAGGTTTCTGCATTTCTGCGATGGATGGGAATAGTACTGAGCCATGAACAAATTAAATATGAAAGATGGCGAGAGAGAAAGATGGGTTTTGTGAGAAGGAGCAAGAATCTGAGAAATTGATCACTGAAAGTAAGAAGATGAAGAAAAAGGAAAGAAAGAGAATAAGGGTTGAGTGAAGTTTTTGGAGAGAAGAAAAGCTGCAGTAGGTATGAATGAGGCAAAACCTTGACTCCACAATCTTTCCTTAAACTTTTTATTCTTCTCTTTATTTTGAGTAAAATTATTTGCAGCTTTACTTCCACGTCGCCTTTTAGATGGCCATCAAATTGAACAAATATCTCAATAATTCCATTTTATCTTGTATTAAAAATAAGATAATATTAAAATATCAACGAAAAAATCCATTAAAAATATACCACCAATAATGAAAATCCCATATTCCCACTTAATGACTAAATGGGAATTTTAAAATGTTAATACTTTTATAATTGTACCCATTAATTCAGATTAAAAATGAATAAGTCACCCTCACCACAGACACCACTGTCAAACAACCATTGGAGCTCCAACCTCCGCCATCGGCAGGTCACCCAAAGATGGTGGCCAATTTTTGCATTTTTCCAATTATGTAACGAGAAATCATAATCACAGAATCCGGTTATTAGCACAAATTGGCTAATACAAAAGGCTTTGATTTAACATTTTGAAATCGCTATTTAGTATTTAAGTAGCAATATGCTATCTTTATTGTGCATGTTTGAAAAATCTTTTTCTCAACGATGCACACAAGTCAAGACAAAAAGCATTTTAAATCCGTAAAAAGTATCTTGAAATTTGTAAAAAGCATTTTGAAATCCGTAAATTCTTTTCAGAATCCGTAAACTCCTTTTTTTCAACGGATTCCCAAATACACATTATTGGTTGTAGCTTTTTGAAATATGCAAATTCAAATAGAATATTTAAAGAATTTTCCTAATATTAAATGCAGTTTTCACAAATCACACTACAAATGAGAGCTAATATATAGATTTGCAAAAGTACTCGCTAGTGCAAAAAGCTTTGATCCAAGTCAAAGCTCCTCTAAAGTATCGTGCAATGAACATTTATGGTTCTGCATATTTTTCAACTACAAATAAGTCTGAATAAAATCGAACCATTTTGATAGATTATAATAATACATTATGAGTATCCATTTATCTTCCTTTTGAATACTATCACTGATGAGCCTTGTTACTTGGTTGAATCCTAGGTTAAAGTAATGTCCTTCTGATTATGCATATGATGATAATTTGTGCCTCTTTATTCAAATGCCAAGGATTTCATTTTAGAGATAGACTGGATTTTTTTTTATTTTAGTTATTAGGTGGTCCTTTCCTAGATCAACCATTAATTGTGTTTAATTTTTGTTAGTACATATACATATATTAAACATTAATTACAATGCACACAGTTCAAAAATTCATTATATTAGCTCCATTTGGTACGTAAAATAGTCCCTACAGATTTTGAAATATAAACAGCTGCCCCAACCAATGTTTTTCCTTGAGTTAATAGTTAAATACAGCTTCTATTATGTATGATATTTAGCAATTGCCCCTTATGTTTCAGTATGTTACACTTACTCTTAGTTGTATTAAACATTTTCTATTAATCTTACATTCTGATATAAGATGTATCCATCTTTTTTAAAAGAAAAATCACTTTGTTTTTTTTATATCCTTTCTTTATCACATTTATATTCATAGTTAATTGGCCAAAAAAATATTCATAGTTAATTGTTAACTACCAGAAATTTATTCCATTCTAAAAATATATACTTTGTATTATCGATTAAAAATAGTTAGAAATATTTTCCAAAAGAATTCAGAAATAATATCTATTAAAAAAATTTTATGTCAAAAGAAAATTTATTATTAATTTACCCCACCCTTTACTAAATGTTATATTAGCAGTATTATGTTTATTAGATATAGGGTATACATTCATTCTTAAACAATAATTAAATTTAATGTTTTTAATGAGCAAGACGTTAGTAGATTGTGAAAACCTGATTTAAAATTTTTTTGAATGGTAGATGGATCTAGGGTTACCAATGCAAGCTTACAAGAGTACCATGAGCAAAAGTGGAGATCTTTGTCACCATATATGGGTTAAATCTGTGTTGGAACAAAGGTTTGAAGCAAGTTATGATTGTATCTAATTATATAAAGGTTATACACCTTATTATTAGGGACTGTGGCAGTAACCACCCATTCTAAGATATTATTAACTATGCTAAGACTTTAATCAATAGGGATAGGGAGGTGCTTTATACCAACTCTCACAGGAAAATATCTCCTGGATTGATTACTTGGTCAAATCCTCACATCAAATTGATATTAATTATGTTACTGTTGATCAACCACCACCTCTTGGATAAGAGATGACAATTGATGAAGAAGCATAAATAAGGTGTTAAAGTAAAAGAGAAATTACATTAAATAGGGTTGTATGGAGCAAGAGTGACGTTATTATGGTTACGAGGAACTAGGAAGCAGGAAGGCTACATGTACGAGAGCTGATTACTAAACCAATGTCAAGAACGAGGACTATACCTACGCTCTTCCAAGTAATAACTATGACAATAAATATTTATCCTGTTATCAAAATTCTTCTATAATATGAAATTAACTTTTATAAATACATTATATTTAATACTATTATTCGCACAGTACTAAATAATTTGTCTTTTGTATTGTTCATTTCTAGTGAGACACAGGGCGTGCGCATATAGTTTCTAGATACGATGCATGAATTGGATACAATACGTATCTAATACATCGATACTTTCATCTCGTATGAGATATGACAGTTCAAGCTAAGGATACACGTGTCTATAATATAAAATTATAAAATGAAAAACTATATATGATTTCAAAAAATCTAGACCAAATATAGTCCTTTGTTAGTACTACATACTATTAAAAAATAAATAATCATACTTTTTATTTTAATCAATGCCTAGAGTTGCCTTTTCCCTAGTGCTTGTTAACAAAATAGCATGTGATAGATCTCTTCTCTGTTCTCTCATTTGCCAGTCATTTGCAAAGATGATAGATTGAGTCAATTTGGAATAGCGGTGGAAGTTACTTTTCTAATGTGATTTATGGTTTATGAGGTAAGTATGTGATATAAATTTTATTTTTACTTATATGAACATGATTTTGTAACGTTATAGTAAACATATGATCTTCAAAAGATAAGTTCCATTTCTACTCTATCAAAATAATCCCATGCACCTCTACTATTTTGATTAGCATTAGAAATCACTTTTCTAACGTGATTTACGATTTACAAGGTAATTAAGTAAGTAAGATAAATTTTATCTCAATTTGTGTGAATGTGATTTTTCAATACATAAAACAAATACTAAACATTTTATAATATATATATTATTTGTCTTTTATAATAATTATAATATATAAAGATTTAGACGTACCATCTCGTGCATTATACATAGAACAATATCATAACACTATTCTTGATATTCTTTAGAATGGAAAAAAGGATAGTGAAAAAAAAGGACCTTCATTGGTGACTATTACGAACGTGAAAATATAGCACTGTGCTAATAATTTCTTCAGAAGCTTTAATTTCATTCAGGGAAAGAGTAACGTGCGATTCAATAATCAAAATAGCGATCAATGAAAATTGATAGCTTTAATTGTTTAGAGTTTTTAGATTATTAATTAAACTCACACATGCAATGCAAATCATTCATCTAGTCATAACAGCTTACCATTAAATTAAAAAAACAAAGCTTAGGAATTGTCCTATCACTCACACACACAAGCATATGAAATTGTCCTATTAACAGGTTGTGAAATGAAGCTTATCTTGCGTCATGCCCATTTCTAGTACAGTTAATGCAAAACCTAATGATAATGCTTTTGACATCCTGGGAATTAAATAATTAATTTATAAATATTAATAAATCTGGTTAAGTTATTTACTTGTAAAAATATGTTGGTTTTTCTAAGATAACACATTTAATCATTTGTATTGAAAATGCTGTGTATTGATGAAAATAAAAAATGGATAATTTAAAAAATATATAAATATGTTAGCAAAAGTGAATTGAGATCTTATATATATAGCCCAAAAAATTCCTATTGATTTCACTGTGAATGGACTTTTCATTAATGAAGTGGTTTTAAATGCAAATAATCATATGACATACTTTAATATCTATAACTAAATTTTTTTAACATCTGTACATACACAGCTATCTATAGCAATTTACCTCATTGTGAGAAATGTGACCAATGGTTGATCTTGTTCATCCTCAAGCCGTTGGGCCTATCGAAACACAATTTCATTTCCCAGTTTGATACAATTACCATATAAATAACGATGAGATAATGATGATCAGCACTGACAAATACGAAAAACACAAGAATCTGAAACCTGATGTGATAAGCCCTGGTTTTCTACCATGGATTTGATTTTCTGGATTTCCATTATTAAGTTTAAAAACATGGAAAATGAAATATTATCATTATCAAGACACATTGATAAGAAATTAACTGACACTATGATTAATGACAATAGTATTCTGCTAACTTTCTTTAGCCTCCGGTTTTCTTCCATGAGTGCATCTTCCTTTATATTGACGTCAAAATTAAACACATGAAAGCAAATAAGAGAAATGCATGAATGAAGTCTCACAACATACTACAACTTCGTTGTTCCATTGAAGGAAAAAATTCCTACAATTCCCATATAATAAGCATCGTCCAACTTGAAATACGTAATATTCATACACAATACCTTTAAAGCACATCACTATAAAGTTCAATTTAACATTATGAATGATTTGGTGTTAAAAGGAATTTTCTTCCAATTTTAATTTTTTCCTGATGTCTATTCATCCTAATTTTTCAAGTACTTGGATAAAAGATGTGAACCACTAAATTCCCTCAATTTCTAATTTATCATAACTTCCCTTTCCTCTCCTCATTAAATTCTTTATTTTTAACTCTTTTAGCACCATAATGACTTATAAGAAAGGTAAGTGTTCTTCTCTTTTATTTAGGAAACCTTTTTCACATTATTATCTGACTGAGTCAAATTCAAGCGTGGAGACAGCTTGCCAATTACCAAAAGCGTGGAGACAGCTTCTTTCTTTTTCTTGAGAAAATTCTCTGCAGATGATTACGTCCACATTGCCTTTTTAGAAAGCCACCAATAATCATCTTATTCATCATCATCAATGAATATTTCTTTTCCAAGATAATTAGATGGTCCTTTAATTTACATGGGTCGACCATACGTTGTGTTTTTTTTATTATACATATATGTAAAAGATATTAAATAGAGAAAAAAATTAATTTATGGATGCATAATAATAGCTCCATTAATCATGAAAAATATAATTTAATAAAAACGTTTTTAAATAAAAATTATTATTAATTATTAAAAAACAAACACCCCATTACTGCTGCTACTGTCTACTTGTGAACTCTTGTTAGTTATTAGATATACTCTTTCATCATATTTATAAATCATTTTTTGCACATTTCAAATATATATATATATAAAATCTTATATTTTATTAATCATGTCTTAAAATTTAATAACTTTTCGACCATATGACCATTTAATATACATTATATCATATAAAAATAAAGCCAATGAAATAATAAATAAAAGGCAAAGTTGTAAATTCATATAAGAATTTAACGAGGTAACTTATAACAAGGATAAAAAATTCATTTTCTCTCTTCTATAAATATACTATATATTATAAAATTATATAAATTTCAAAGGGAAAAAATATAAATTGTGTGGAATATAATGTAAATTGTTCATGGATTTTAATGTTTGATGTAATAAGATATTGGACTTATTTGGTGAAGCGGTTGCAAAAGCGAAACGCATGTTCAACAATATCTTTCCACAAAATGAGATAATCTCCTTTACATATTTACCTCAGTTTGCGTAAAAGTAATTCTCTACCGCGTTTCTAAACGGTGACATTTATGGGTACATGTCGATCAGTTCAAATGGGGGTAGCCAGAGGATCGTACAATGCACATTTGCGACTGCGACAGTTGTGGTTGGTGTAATTGCTACAATTTAAAAATTTTTTAAAATAATATTATTACTGCTAAACAAAATTGGAAGAAATAAAATTTTACCTTAACCTTTCTATTGACACTAGAAAATAGTAAAACCCTCTTCACCATGTTATACAGATAAACAAATGATAGATTATTTTTAATTGGTAGATTTGTTTTTATTTAGAAAACAACAGTTTATATTTTTATCAACTTCAATCGACATGGTTCGATTAATTATTTTTTATATAAAGGGACAGAGAGGGTTTTATTCTTGGCATTTTTTGTTGCTAAGCATAAATTATAGAAGAATTCTTTGATCCATGATATAAATTACTTCAAGAGGAATTAATACTTATTTATGAATTTTGAATATATAATAATTCTTATTACCCTCTCATTCCTCCTAGAGAGAGTTTGAGAATTGACAGAATAAGATAGAGCATGCTAATGACATATAGACACTAGGATCCACAAAAACAACTTTAACGAACATTTAGAGCAATTGACAAATATGGTACTTGTACTCTCTTTGAGAAAGTTGATATGTATTTTTGCATTTGAGTAAACATTATATTATTAGGTGCCTATTCATGAGACGTTCATGGGTAATTTACACATTAATTCAATTTTTTATTATTACATCTTATTCTTAATAAAAGAGTTAAATATCTAATTTAATATATCAAAAGAAAAATAGTTGCATTAGATATTTATAACAAATATGGGTTAATTTTATAGAGCACCATATTTCATCATAACTACTATTGAATGTAAACCTTGAATACTTTGGGGCAAATGTTATCATTTAGGGAGAGAAAATGTGTTTGGTTCTTATATTTAAGATCAAACTTGATTTTCAACTAGATCTTATATTAAATTCCTAAAGCAAGATTATATAAAATGAGAAACACTTACATGCTCTGGGAGTGTCGCATGATTCATACTCCATCCAAAAAAAAATATTCCAATTATCCCATTTTATGGATATCATATCCATAAATTTCTCCTGATTATATTTCTCACTCTCTATAACCATTATAATAAATATTTATGGAAACCACAAGAGAGGGCGGTTGGAATCGATAAAACACAGATGATGCGGTCCTCCAGACTAAGTAGTTATTTTTCATACAAACCAGCATAATCTGAAACAAAGACGCACATCAATACAAATACACGCACATGCGTTCAAAAGATAGTCAAGGAAGATTATCTATAATTAAGTCGTTCAACAACAATGTGCTTCCTCCCTTTCACAGATTTTATTTCAATTTTAATCATGGGAAGAGTAACCTGCAAATAAGTCAATGAATAGAAATAACTATTCAAGAAAAGTTATGGTGATTATATACATAGGAAAATCAAACTCGACCATATATGTGTGCATTACAAATCAATCATTCATGGAAGTTTCACATTGGAGAAAGTTCATTCTCATCAACACATACGAGGTCAACACAAAAGTATAAAATACTATTGATTTTTAATATAAGAGTTTCTTAAATAATTTTGATATATTGAGAAAATAAAATAAATCGGTCAATTTAAATAAATGTAACATGATTTGCCTAAAATACATTTGTGTTACATTAGATTATGTTATTTTATAAGTTAAGAAAATTAGTTTAGAAAAACATGATAAATATAAAAGATAGAATTCATATAAGATCTTAGGTATGCATAGGTTCTTGTATTTGTCCATGTAACAAATGGATCTTAAAAGAAGGTTACAGAACTTACCTCGTTGTGAGAGAGGTGGCCAATGACTGATCTTGATCCTGCTCAAGCCTTTGAACCTATGAACACACAGCTTCATTTCAAATCTTAATGCAAATCCCAGATAAGAATCTGAAACCTAGCTATTATACCTGTCCTAATCTCTGGTTTTCTTCCAAGAAGTTGACTTCCTAGAATTGGCATTAAATTTTAAAGACAGGGAAATGAGGCATTATATAATTATGAAATTGCAGAAATTAATTAATTAAAGATGATAATTAATTAATCACGACAATTTGAAAACCTGATTCAGTCTCTGGTTTTCTTCCCTCAGCCTGGCTTCCTTCATTTATATTAAAAATGAACACGTTACGTTATTGAAAAATGTAGGTGACGTATACGAAGACACGTGATATAAACTAACATTTTTCCAATAATAATAACAAGTATCCTAGGTGTAATCAAGATTAAAATAAACTTCTCACGTGATTTGCAATTTACTTAGTAAGTATGTGAGAAAAGTTTTATCTCAACTTAAGTGAACATGATTTTTCAACACCAATACAAATAAAGTCAATAACAAGTATTCCACTAGGTGTAATAAGCTCCATAGACCACAGTGTTGCTATCTTCTATCAACAACCAAATTTTTAGGTAAATCATTGATCAAAGTGTTTCATTCAATGACTTCATTAAGTACATTGAAACAAACTTTTTTTTCTATTTTCAAAAATGATCCTTTGCTAAGTTATATTTGATTTTTTTTAGATTTAATTTGAATGACCTAGATTTATTTTTATCCCTTAAGATTATTTTTATTTTACACAGTGCTTCTTTTAAAATTAAAAGAATTAATATTTTTAAAATATATATGTGTAAAAAAAATCTACATCGTCCAAATATAGTTTAAATTATCTAAATTTACTACTTAACAAGATGAGCATAACTCTAGTTTGGATTCTAAGTTTTTTAGATTTAATTTTGAAGAATGCGTGAGATGCTTTTAGATTCATAAACATAAAGCTAACCTCATTCTCAAGAAGACTGATCTGCTGCTCAAATGCTTCAACCTGAAAGACAAGCATGAATTTAATTTATACATGTTTTCAAAATAAATAGCATATTGTCCTTTCCATGCATGTATATGATTCAATGAATAATTAAATAAAAATATATTGAGAAAAATATGTCATATATATAGAAGACTTATAAAATAATAGTAAAGGGACATGTACAACACCAATACCAATACAATAAACTTCTATACAATATACTCCTTCTGGCCCTAAACATAAGACATTATTGTTTAGTGGAATTTACACTACAAACCAGATTTTATATTTAGGAAGAAGAAAGTATTAATAAGCTAAATCAGACCAATAAAAATATTGCTCTCATGCGCCCGAGGTGGGGGGAGGGGGGCACAAACCTTGGCTTTTGAAACACGATGCAAGCATGTACGAAGTAGATTTTCTAGCTTATTTAGATCTTTTTCGGTCAACCCTTGAAGTTCTTCTCCATGGAGCTGCCTGTTAGATACATGAGTAACTACGGATTTGAATCAACAACAAACATTTTATAACATACTACATCGGTCCTTCGTACAAGTCCAACCGACATTTTTTGGAGATTAATAAAGCTAAATAAACTGATGTATTTATCATTTCATATCAAACTAATTTGCATGATTTATTAACTGATATGTATATATATAATCTAATGCTACGTATTTCAAAATATATATAACTGAAAATACAGTATTGAGCTTTCTCAATCTCCGGAAAAACATCAACTACGACTTATGTTAAGGACTATGGATAGTATCGTATATGATAAAACTAGATTTGGCCTTTGTGAGATTCTAATTATACAAATTATTGCTTGAGAAAATAATGACTTAATAGAGATTTTTTTCATAATTTGTTTTGATATTAAAGACTTCTAACTCCATATATAAGCACACCTCAGTTCACGAGTCTTCTCTCTCAGTTCCTTCTTTAGCTTAAAATATTCACCTTCCACCTGCCCAATTACCCAAAAAAGAACGAAAAATTGTGAGTCTGTGCATTGTTTCTCTACGGGTTGTCCAAACCCTATGATTATATATGAACAATCCTAATCTGAGAATGGTGAAATACAATATAGATAATAAAAGCCCTAACGGTGACAAACACATAGGCTGATACTTCAGTACATGCCATGCCAAAATGCTGTGAACTAACAGCTTATGCTTATCTAGTTCATAGAATATAATGCGATAATGAGATAAAAAGAATAAAATAAAATGTGAAATAATAGTTTATATTGGGTAATGATAGCAAAGATATAGTAATTAATCATGCAGAAAATGAGTTTGAAAGAACTACACCAATTGTGCCCAATAATGCTCAGATTTGAACTAGCTAGTCAGACAGCGATATCAAAAAATAAGAATTAATGTGGTGAGGGTGGGTTAAGATGCAAGTAGGTTAAGAGTTCAAATCCTCTAGCTCAACATGTATCTCTATCTTAGCACAATAATATTATTTAGCTTTTGGTTTAGCTTTGGGTAAAGGATTCTGTGGGACGTGTATACCTTTTGCAAAGCTGCAAGTTTGCATACATATATAGACCATATTAAGGGGCCATATTTTTAGACCATAACACAAGGCCTTTAACCAGGAAAAAACTACCAGTAAACATATTTTTTCTCTTTCCTTTTCTTTTAAGAAAAAATATTCTCATATATCCTTCAATAAAAAAATATTGCTGTTGAGTAATGATAATATTATTACACAATAAATTCATTCGCTCTTTTCAATTGTAAATAAAAATTAGCAAAAGATCGTAGGAGGTAGGGTGGAGAAGAACATTATACCTGCAACTCAAGAGATGACTGGTATGTGTCGACAAGGATTGGTACACAGGAGTTTCTCCTTGCAATCACTTGCCTCGTGCTTGAAACAGCAAAAAATGTTGCATATTAGTTTACACTTTTCATTTATTATGCAATTAGTTAAGTAACTTGACATATCAACATAAGAAATAAGAAACGAAATATATTTTAGAAAAAGATTTGAATTAAGATGTGGTATCGGGTCCATATATATGCACAATCTTCTTGTTATTGGTCCCAGCTAATCTCTCTAAATTTCCAAGACGTCCCAAGGCCTAACAAGTGGTGTTAGAGCTTGGTTTAATACGAGCTTGTGTGAAGACGACAACGAAAAACATAGATAAAAACAAGCCTATATTATTGAACATGTTTACGTTGTTGGGTTACAAGTAGAAGGACCTATTATAAACTCACTGGCTTAAAATTTTGGGATAGGAGGTGGCATAAACCTTTCAAATTATGGAAAGTTACTCTAATGAATTTAAGTATTTTAAAGTCAAGTTTCTAAAACATTCTAATGATTTATAGACTCGCTGATCCTTATCTTGTCCCACCACTGGAATTTCGCACGCTCTTATGCCAACTAATGCCACAGCCATTTGTCTTCAACATCAAGTTCTTGGAAAATTTTCATTAAAGATTACATTAAATCATCTTGACAATTCTTTGATCCCTTATGCTATCTTTGCACAAAACTCCTCTGGACCTTTACCATTTATCGCAGGCATATCAAAATTGCCTCAAAGTTTTCATTGTGCCTATCCTACTACTTCTGGATTGTCATTTTGAAATGTTGAATTGTGTAACCGATGGAGTACTCTGGCAGTGATGAATCAATGCAATTTGTCGATGGCCTCATACAGCTTCAAACACCAGTTCAATCACTAATAGAATCGTCGATGTATATGCAGGGCACCTTGTCCTTTTAATTATCCAACAAGTGGATGTAAAATTAATGTTGACTCACTAAAGGGGGAAGTTATATTGAATAAGAGGTACTCACTCCTATATTTAATATATGATTTGGATAAAAATTAAATTTAGTCTTAAATACAAGACCTCAATCCATTTTATCTCCTAAATTTATGATGTTTTCTCAAAGTAACGCATAAAAAAGTTTAGGTGAGTTGGGTACAGGCATCTCATTAGAGTCAAGACATGCCTCTAAACTAAGAGAGTGTTTATAAAAATACTTAGAGATCACCCACTAACAAGGGCGGACCTACACCCATTTCATCGGGTGCAGTCGCACCCCCTGATGATTTTCATAAAATTAGGTATATATTAGTACTATGTGATTTATTTTGCACCCACTCATTTGCTAATTTTGAACCCACTGAATTTTTACTCAAATTCTTCTCAAAAGATATTAAAAATAAATCTCATTTATCTACTTAGAAAATAGTTTGTACCCCCTAAAACAGGGTCCTGAGTCCGCCACTGCCCACTAACAAAGTCCTCACATCGTTAGCATATTTTGAACTCACTAACTTGTGATTGTTAGTCAATTTCTTATCAACTGGACCAACCTTTATTGGTTCAAAGTATCTTTACTAATTGTGCACATGAGTGCATTTCCATCTAAAGGCAGTCATGATAAAAGAGTGCATTTCAGGAAAGTTAAACTATATTTATTACAAACAACTAACTTACCTAAGTATGGAAATGACCTTATAAACACCCATATTTACTCCCACATTTAATTTAAAAGTTTTGGCTAAACACATTTATATGCATCCACTGATTGTTGTTGGGCCCACCTGGTATCTACCCCCTTTCTAGGATTATTCCCAAGGCCCAACAAGTGATACCAAATATATTTTTTTTTGGTGAAAAGAGTAAAAACTAGTGATACCAAATATTAGTTACAACATAAACTACTTGTGTGAAAACGGTGAAAGCCTAGATTAAAGAGGCTGGCAACGCATATTGGCCCACCACTATTCTGGTTAACCTGCTGTCTTAAAAGTATGGGCAACCAACAAGGGTGGGGTTTAATGAAAGGGGTCAGTGCCTCACAACATTGTGAGTCAAGTTTCTAATTTTCAGTAGGAGAGGCATTGCCTACAATAAGAGAATATTTATACTTAGTAATAACAATGGGATAAAAGGGGAGTATACTTGTGTGGTCTTGGTAGACTCACACTTGAGTTGACTTAAAGAAAACGTATATAATTCTCACAAAAAATAAAATATATAAGTGAAAAGATCCATAAATTCACGATCTTAAGGTTTTGGCTTAGGATGTGGTTGTTGACAACATTATATATATATATATATATATTCTATTGTTGCTGCTAGGCTGAGCTGGTTTCTTGCCCATTTTCCAGATGCTCCCTGAGTCACGGAGTTAGCTTCAAGTGACAAAAGCATGATGGGCTATATATATATATATATATATATATAGCAATTACGGGTGCAAACCTCTTAAGATGTATTAAAATAACAAAAACATAAAAAAGAAAGTAGAAATTCAGTTTTGGTGATCTCTCCCTTCCTTTTCCAATAGTTGTGATCCGATGTTTAATAAACTTGAACATGTGGTGGGGCCTTGGAAAATGTATCAGTTGAAAGAGTGGGATAATTGGAAGATATATAAAATTTTAATGATGAGTTAGTAACTTTTGTTGAGTTCTTTAAATAGAACTTCGATCTCCAATGTTGCATCAAGCTAAAAAGAGTAAATTCAATAGAACGCTTCCTTTCAAAAATTTGTTACCAGGTATTTTAAATACCAAGAAATCCATCATTGTATCATCCTTTCACCTTTAACCTGACCATCAAATTTGCATGTTGATATGTTCGGATTTAGAGAATCAGTTGAGTTTTGGGAGTGTCGCTTGTGAAGAGTCAGGCATTTAAGCGAAAGGAAGATAAAAGCATCAAAAGAGGCCTTGAAAAGAATAAACCTATGAAGTTGTTGCAATAACCAAAAGTTGAAAAATATAATGGTGGATGAAGAACATATTATGAATGTTAATTGAAAGTGATACTCAAGAATGTCGAACTTAGAGAACATGATGGAAGTAAAAGGCAGGTTACGTTCTGCTAATTAGTACCAAGCATGCGAAAAAAGACTTGGAAGACGTTAGAGACCAATAAGAAATTAGAAGATGTGGAAAGACAAGAGAAGGAACTGAAGGAGGAAGAGGAGAAACTGGCTAAGTGTAAATGATTTCTTAAAGATAATGAGAAAAGTTTAAAAGAGGCAAACTGAAATTCTATTATAGAATGTTAGAGCAGTCAAAGAAGAAGAAAGGACACATAGAAAGTAAGAAGTGAGCCCATTGCAAAAGAAGTGAAGCTAAAGTTTGTATATACAGATAACTCAATATCATACGGCAGATATTTTTAACCAAATAATGGGAGGAAGAGTGTTGGAAAACACAAATTAAACTTAATTAATGAATTAGTCAAACGTGTTCTTTTTGATTTATGAATATACCAAAGCCTCTAGCTAATCTTCCATTTGCATATAATCTACTTTAAACCAAACCGCTGGCATATTCACCAAGTCACACGATTCAGTCTCTATTCTACTATTTTAAGTTTGTGAAGAGTTTTTTCTTATATAGGCACAATCCTCCTATTAGACGCATTCATCTTTGAGATATTATTAGATACTAAATATAGACGCTTTTTATAGTATGGGTAGGAATTTTAATTCATCACTTTGTGAGAATTCAATATCGTTTATTAGATGCAACCACCTTTATGAAAAATTGTTAATGCAACTCATTAAATTCAACTTATAACGATTTCCGTTAGTCTTAGGTTTCCTGTTCAGTATAGTTATTAAATACATGGTAATTAATTAACTTGTAACCAAACAGACCAGATTACATAAATGCTGACACTTCGATACATTACGCAAATGAAGATGGGTCTAACAAGGTATACTGATAATCTAAGTTCTGTGTATCAAAGTAATAATAATGTAGGTTCTAGGTTAAATTATTGTGCATTTTAGATCCATCCCATTATGTGAAATCTCACTCTATCTTTTTTTTTTTGGCCAAACAAATCTCACTCTATCAAAACTGAAGAAGATTATACACAAATTTAAAAGAGAGCATCAATGACACGCACTAAGGAATAGGCTATCCAACTCATATTTCTACTAATAGAAAATATAAGTTAGAGGGAGAGGGAGAGTTTCAAATACCTTGTACTAGCATAATCAAAGAGTTTGCCAGAAGCAGAGAAAACGAAGAGAGCAATCTCAGCATCACAGAGAGTAGAGAGCTCCATAGCCTTCTTGAAGAGACCCTTCCTTCTCTTTGAGAAAGCCACTTGCCTCGCTGCTACGTTCTCTATCTTCTTTATCGCTATCTTCCTCCTCGTCATTTCAATCCCCTCTTCTTTATTATAAGTAAGCAAATCTAAACTAAAATAGAATTAGTGAAATCAGCAGGCAAAAAAGCTTTCTACATTATCTGCGATGGATTGGAATAGTACTGAGCCATGAACAAATATGAAAGATGGCGATAGAGAAAGATAGGGTTTGTGAGAAGAAGGAGCAAGAATCTGAGAAATGATCACTGAAAGCAAGAAGATGAAGAAAAAGGAAAGAAAGAGAAATAAGGATTGAGGGGAATTTTTTGGAAAGAAGAAAAGCTGAAGTGCGTATAAATGAGGCAAAACCCTGACTCCACAGTCTTTCCTTAACTTCACCCTTTTATTCTTATTTTTATTTTGAGTAAAATTATTTGCAGCTTTACGTCCCCGTCTGTCGCCTTTTTTGTTTTGTTTAAATGGCCATCAAATCGAATAGATAACGGAATAATTTCATTTTATCTTGTATTAAAAACAAAACGACATTAAAATATTAATGGGAAGGTCCTTAAAAATACCATTTGACTTTGTCAATCCTAAAAAGATACCATCAATAATGAAAATCCCGTATTCCTACTTGAAGATAAAATAAAGATTTCAAAATGTTGGTACTTTTACAATTGTGCCCCTCAATTTAAACTAGAAAGGATAAGCTACATTCACTAGAAACACCTTTGTTAGATGGCTTGTGGAGCTCCAACCTCCACTGTCGGTAGGTCACAAGATCAAAGATCTGTTCAATTTACTACTTTTGTAATGAGAGATCACAAAATTCAGCCAGTGCTGGACGGCTAATACAAAAAGCTTTGATCAATCATTTTAAAATCTTCATTTGATAATTAAGTAGGAATATCTAATCTTCATTATTGGTTGTAGCTTTTTTAAATTTGCAAATTCAAATGAAATTTTTAAAGGATTTTCCCTATATTAAATGCTGTTTTCATAAAATCCAGCCACCAATGCTTGTCGCCAATCAACATTTATGGTTCTGCATATTTTTCAACTACAAATAAATATCAAAAAATTGAACCATTTTGGTAGATTATAATCTCATACATGATGAATATCTATTTATCTTCCTTTCAAACACTTAATTGATGAGCCTTTTTAACTTGATTGAATCGTGAGGTAAAGAAATGTCCTTCAAATTATGCGTATGAGGATAATTGGTGCCTCTCGATTCAAATGACATCTATCTAAAAAAATTGATAGAGCCAAGGATTTCATTTTAGATATAGCCTGGATTTTTTTAATTTTAGTTATTAGGTGGTCCTTTCCTAGACCAAACATTAATCGTGTTCAATTTTTGTTAATATACATACATATAGTAAACATTAATTAAAATACACACAGTTCAAAAATTCATTATATTAGCTCCATTTTGTAGGTAAAATAATCCCCACAGATTTTGAAATATAACCAGCTGCCCTGGCCCCCCAATGTTTTTCCTTGAGTTAATAATGAAATCCTGCTATGTATAATATTTAGAAACTGCCCTCTATGTTTCAACATGTTACTCTTTGTTATATTACACATTTTCTATTAATCTTACATTATGACATAACATCTGTCCAGCTTTTTTTAAGAAAAAATACTTCGTTTTATCTCCTTTTTTTATAATATTTATATTCATATTTAATTAGCCAAAAAATTCATAGTTAATTGTTAACTACCGGAAATTTGTTCCATTCTAAAAATATATACTTACCCTCATCTATTAAAAATAGTTAGAAATATTTTCCAAAAAATATTCAGAAATAGTATCTATTAAACAAATTTTATGTCATAAGAAAATTTATTTTTAACTTACCCCGGCCCTTTACTAAATCTTATTTTAGTAGTATTATTTTTATTATAGATAATATACATTTCATTTTTAAACAATTAAATTTAATTTTTTAAATGAGCATTACCTTAGTAGCGAGTGAAATCCTAATTTAAAATTTTTTCGAATATGGATATGGGGCTATCAATGAAACCTCACAACAGTACCGTTTGACAATAGCTAAGATCTTTGGTACCATTTTATGGGCTAAACGTGTATTGGAATAAAGGTTTTAGGGCAATCATGATTATATCTGATTAAAAGGTTATAGACTTCGTTACTAGGAGTTATAGGAGTAACCACTCGTTTCAAGATATTATTGACAATGCTAGGACTTTAGTCAATAGAGATTGGAAGGTGCTTAATATTCATTTGTGCATTATGCATGAATTGTGCAATAAAAACTTATATATGATTTCAAAAAATCTAGACCCAAATACAGTCCTCTGTTAGTACTAAATACTATTAAAAAATAAATAACCATATTTTTATTACTATCAATGCCTGAAGTTGCCTTTTCCATAGTGCTTGTTAACACAGATATAGGATCGATCTCTTCTCTGATCCGTCATTTCACTAATTTACAAAGATGATATGAACTTGTTTGGATTAACGGTGAAAATATTTTTAACATGATTTACGATATATGAAATATGTGATATAAATTTGATCTCAACTTGTATGACCGTGATTTTGTACCGCTATAATAATAAGACCCATTTTCAAAAGACAAGTTCCATTTATAGAAGTCTAGCTGTATCAAATGATCGCATGCATCTCTGCTACTATATATAAAACCAATTATAAACATTTTATAATATATATTATATTTATGTTATTTATAATAATTATAATATATAAAGCTATTATATATTAAAACTAATATATATTTACAACTGATAATTCTTTTTCTAATAAGTAACTGATAATTCATATGTTGTTAAAAAAGTTGTATAATATGAAAATTAAAGGTACCGTCTTGTGCATTATACATAGAATAATATCATAACACTACTCTTGATATTCTTTGGAATGGAAAAAAAAAAGGACAATGAAAAAAAGGACCTTCATTGGTGACAATTACGAACGTGAAAATAATTGCTACTCATATATATATATATATTTGTTTTTCATGGGATTGAACAATTGTCTATTATTGTCATAACAGTAAAATTACACCGTATATAATGAAAATTTGAGTGGATGGATCACTATTATTTTTATTTTATTAATTGTTAATGAATAATACAAAAACAGCGCAGTTCAGCAGAAGACGGGCTGGTTGCACACCAGGAATATCTAGGTTAAACAACAACTATACACGGCTATACACATAAATTATTGGACAAAGATTATTCATAATTAATCTGGCACTGTTCCTTTTCAGGACCATAATTTAAAAAGTAAAAAAAAATATAGCACTGTGCTAATAATTTCTTCAGAAGCTTTAATTTCATTCAGGGAAAGAGTAACCTGCGAGTCAATAAATAAAATAGCGATTAATGAAAATTGATAACCTTAATTATGTAGAGTTTTTAGATTATTAATTAATCTCATCCATACGCAATGCAAATCATTCATCTTAGTCATAACAGCTTACCATTAAAAAACAAAGCTTAGGAATTTCCCTCACTCACACACACACACAAAAGTATAGGAAATATAATTTGGTTTTTTCATTATAAAAGGAAAAAAAATGGACAAATAACCGTCAAATAAACCCCCTACATATTTGATGATTATTTCAAATAACTAATCAAATAAGCCCTTGTTTTTTTACGCTTAAATAACAACAATAAAGTACCACTATAAATAAAGGTTATTATGGGATAAAATAATCGTCAAATTTTTTCATTTAATAAAGGGAGAGCCAAACCTTTGCTTTTGAAATGCGATGCATTAAGTAAATCTTCTAGCTTCCGTAGTTCTTTTAGGAACAATCCTTGTAGTTCTTCTCCACTGAGTTGTCTGTTAGATGTAGTGCAAATAAAAAAAAACACATTGCACTTAGATACCCTCAGTTCTAACACCCTTCTTAGACAAATTGTTAGTTTTCCTTAAATAACTATTTAGCAGAGATTAAGAAAATTAGTTACTTATAGACAAAATGTTAGTTTCCCTTAGATACCCTCTTTCATCATTTGTATTGAAACCACCCTTTGAAGAAATCACCTTAATATATCCAATCAATATAAGATAATTTAAAGGAAAATTATGAATCTGGAAGACAAACTGGATTGATGTATTGCATTTTAAACAAAGTAAACTCCCAACTAGCCCTAATATTTTTAATCAGAGGAAATATGTTGTAACATTACACATAGAGAGATGGGAAAAAGAAAGATGAATGAAAACAGCAGTAGATTAAGAAAATTATACCTGCAGTGCTTGAAATGGCTGGTATGACTTCACAAGGCTCACATCTGAGTACAGGTTTCTCTTTTCAAAAATATTGCAAATTAATACATAGAGTTTCTTTTTCTTATTTTTAATGTATGCTAGTACCATACCATGTATAATATTTTGAATGGAGAAATAACTTGCATTTATCATCACTCTTGGTAAGATCTATATAACATATTCATTGAATAACAAGACATGTCAATTTAGGAAACGACAAGACGGATTATATTTAATTTGCACTTTCTTAAACTTTATAAAGACACGGGTAGAAACTTAGGTCATATACAATGGAAAGATTTAATGAAACAAGATGGGAATGGGAGGTGGAAATTAAGCAAAAAGGAAAATAAGCCATACATGAATTTAATTTACAAGAGAAACGTTAAACTAGCATATGTCATATTTTCCCTTTTACGAGAAGCCAAACTAGACAAACTTATCTGGCTTGACTGCAATCACTATCGTCATCAAATATATTAAACAAGAACTTCGGAAGAGATGCTATTCGAGGGAGATGGAGAAGCAAATCTCCAAACGAGTCTTTCGTGCACATACCTGAAGTTTGCTTGCCCCAAGAAACATCTTTTGGGTCCCCTTCAGCAACCTCGGCATCAGTTCTATTTTTGTTGTCTTGCACCAATTCAAGATTATGATTCAGATTAGGATTTTCATCGGGCTCTACAGCAGAACATCCTCCATATTATGCAAATTCTGTACAGCTGCAGGATCCTGCAGAAGACAACAGAGAGAATTGACCCTAGACATGAGTTTTTTCATCAGACGTTGCTGCAACCTGATTGTTACCGAGTAGGTCCTATGAAATGTCTTCCAGCATCTCTTATCTCTGCTCCACCAGATGGTGGATTCCCAGAGTTCATTTGTTCTGCAAGACAATGTTCAATGTGGCTCATAAAATCACTCGAAGACATTGAAGGGCGGAGTCCAGGCACTTTTATCTGATCCCAGTTTCTTGGACCCTTGGACTCAGTTTCAGAGAAGAACGGTACACCTGCAACTCAAGAGATGACTGGTATGTGTTGACAAGGTTTCCATCGGAGTTTCTCCTTGCAATCACTTGCCTCGTGCTTGTAACAGCAAAAAATGTTGCATATTAGTTTACGTTTTGCATTTATTATGCAATTAGTTAAGTAACTTGACATGTCAATTTAAGAAACAAGAAACGAAATATATATTTGTCCGAAAAAGTTGAGTCAAGATATGGTATCGGGGCCATGTATGCATAATCTTGTTGTTGGTCCCAGCTAGCATCTCTAAAATTCCAAGACGTCCTCGGGCCTAACAAGTAGTGTTAGAGCTTGGTTTAATAGGAACTTGTTTGAAGACGACAATTAAAAACATAGATAAAAAACAAATATTATTGAACATGTTTACGTTGTTGGGATACAAGTAGAAGGGCCTAAAATTCCAATCCTATCTTTAATATATGATTTGGATGAAAATTAAATTTGGTCTTAAATACAAGACAACAATCCACTAGTCTCCTAAATTTATGTTTTTTCAAAGAATCCCTTTTGATTGTACATATTAGTGGGTTTCCATCTAAAGATATTTACAATAAAAGAGAGCATTATACCAAAGTGAAACCATATTAATTACAAATAACTAAACTAATTTACTTAATCTACCCAAATTAGTTATACATCTTTATACAAGAAGAACCATGTGGAGTATATATGTAGATAACCTATATAAACTTCCATATTTAATTTAATGTTTTTGGTAAACCCATTTAGATGCATCCACTTACTTTTGCTGGGCCCACCTGGTATCTTCCCCCTTTCTAAGATATTCCCATGGCCCAACAGGTGATACCAAATATTAGTTACAACATAAGCTGCTTGTGTGAAAACTGTGAAACCCTAGATTAAAAATTATGGGCTTGGCTATGCATAATGGTCCATGCACTATTCTGGTTAAGTTGTAGTCTTCAAAATATGGGCAATCAATTGG
>JANTPZ010083753.1:0-20416 GCA_025593235.1 Vachellia pachyceras
TCAGAACCGTAGTCGGATTCTGACCAGAGACCACGCTGGGTTCGAAGGCCGAGAAATTGCGGGGAGCGAGTGGTGTGAAGGGAGCGGCGACGATCCTCCAAGACGGAAAGCACGGAGGAGTGGTTGCTAATGGAAGAGACTTGGTCCTGCGTAAGATACGCAGAGAAACCATGGAAAACATTCTCGTAAACATGAAGAATGCTAGTTGGTTCGGCGAACTCGGAGGAATACCAGTTGTAGTGAGTAGGAAAAACGGAGGGTTTAGTTTCGGAATTGATTCGAAAGATGAAAGTTCTGCAACTGGAAGGCCGATTGGCGGAAAGAACTAAACCCTGGGTGAAAAAGAAGAAAAGGAACAGAGGAAAAGGAGCCATTTTTGAAGCAAGTACTCGGAACTGAGAGCAGGCAAGTATAAGTGCAGTGATGTCGTTGGGTCCTTGGGGTGGGGTGAGCCGAAGAGGGATTTGGATCCTTCTTACAGAATCCTTTTTCTTAAAAAAAATTACAAAGTATTTATCTCAATGGTTAAAATCACATGGACGATAGTGGACCTTAGGAAGGAAATGTTTTTTAGTTTCTTGTTTTTGACTCTGCCGCAACATAACTTATGGGTTTGCTCAGTGTAATTTACCTTTTTGGGCCTCACCCACTGACTGTAAAGTGTAATACCGACATCAGGCTGGGCAATAATTGGATGGGTAACTTCAGTTATCATTCATGTATACGGCAATTCTGGTTTTAAGATATATTAAATAAAAATTAAATACAAAAAGTAATGATCATATCATTAAATAAAGTGTGAAATATCAATGACCCCTTGTCCTCATTTTAAGTTTAAATTAAATGCGGTTGTATGATTGATTATAGATGACAAATCAAATAAGTCCATGGATTCATTTAGGAATGCGGTAGAGATGTGTTTTACCATTTACGAGGTAAATACGTGAAAGGAGGCTATCTTATTTTACGGAAAAATAGTGTTGAACGCATGTTTAACTTTATTAAACGTAATTTCAAATAGGACCAGTTAGTTATGGGTTTCAATAAAGCAATTTAAATACAGGAGGAGCAGCTATGGCAGCGTACCCATCCCCTCCTTTGCCCCCTTCATCACCATTGGGTCAGGATTTAACTGTGAGTTTGATGTTCTATAAAGTTATTATGATAATTTTGTAGCAATTTATAATGGTCGATTATTACTATTATTATCGTAAATTGAATTTTTATTTTTTACTTCAACTTTGAAAGGTTAGAAACTTGGAATAAAATTTTAACAGTTTAAGATTTTTTTTACATGAAGTTATAAGAATTTGTTATAAGAGGTTATAGGAATCTTAATCCGATGGTGATGGAAGATATAGGAGGGGAAGGGTTTGGGGGAGAAGCTATCCCCCAACCCAAACATGTAATATTTAGGGCCCACACCGATTTATTTCAAAAAGTTTAGTGAACAATGAGCAATAACAAAAGTGGGAAAAGCCGATTGTAACAATAGTATACAACTTTTTTTTTGTCAATTAAAGCATTAAGGAGGAAGGGAGCATATTTGAATCGCATTGAGATTGTGGGCAAGTGGCGAATAAGATCAGAAGATGCGTGTTGAGAAGCGGGTCACTTTCACAAATCACAAAGCGTCACTACGACCAACCTTTGCTTTCTCATTCTCTCTCTTTTCTCATTTTTGAATTAAAGCTTTCCAATCCAATCCATCCAAGATGCTCTCTCTTTGAAATGATTGTGAGGGAAGCCAATAAACCCCAGCCAGTTTCTCATCTGCCCGTTCTCTCATGCCTGGTCCTCATCTCTTGTGACGGCAATCAACTCAGATGTAAATACAAGTGATGTTGTTCTCCAATTCTGCGTTGATGCTGTTGATGATTTTATCGGATGCAGCCACCAGTAAAATGGAGATATGAAGCGGTGATGAAGCATCAGTGTAATATTAATACGCCTTTCGGAGATATGAGGGAGCAAGCATTGCAGATTTGCAGTGGATGAGACATGGCGAAATTAAAGGAGTGATCACCAATGTTTGCGATGGCCCAGAGCATGCAAGACCTCCAAAGCCATGGAACACGTACGTACATTTATAACCATGTTACTGGGAGATCCTATTCTTTTCACTGGACTCATCAGTAATTCAATCAACGCCACATCCCAAAGCCCATAAAAAGATGTGTATGGTAATGGAATGATTAAAGAGTGCGCGACCACATTATGAATCATGCCTTCCCCTTTTCCTGTTGCCATGCCGCCCAAACCAACCTTCAACCTCTCTGCATATCCTTCCTTCCATCATTTCACAACACCGCTTCCTTCTCATTACTCTGCCACTAACACGGCTATGGTTCTGATGGAAGCACAAGCTAAGAATGAGCTGCCAGCATCCAATGCTTTGGAGTCACTCAACCTTGAATGTCCCATTCATTGATTGCGAGGAATTGATCATTATGGGAGTCGGGCGCTTTGTTAGGAGCCTTCAAGGAAATTAACTACACAGTGTCATATGATTCTATTAATCATTAAAAATGGTGCGCATCAGTTAAAATCATTCAAACAGGTGTGGAAGTGCCTGGTGAGATCATGTTCTGTTATGCTCTGCTACACAATCAATTTATGTACTAGCATTTCCCGAGGTATGTACGTACAGGCTCGTAAAAAGGTTGCAGGGAACGTGCGGAATGAAATTGGCTTCATTTGGAAATCCGTTGAGAAAACGGACACAGATTCTGAGGTACTTTATGTGAGAGGAATTTTATCTCGACTTGCGTGAAAATGGATTTTGGGAGGCAAAACGGCATTCCTAACGGAATACCAAACGCAGCCATTGAATGCGACTTACGCATGGTATTGCAAAGGGATCGGCACAGACCCAAAAAAAAAAAAAAGATACGTCAAAGTGAAAAAGCATACGTCCATTCAGCACGAATTATGATTAGAGGAGAGACCCAGGGTTTTCTTCCTCCTATACATTAATTATTGCTATCATTGCCAATTAATCATCCCCCACTGGCCACTCACATCATCAGATTAGTCCCAGTTAATTAGCCTGTTCATAATTTTTTTTTAAAAAACAAGGAAAGCAAACCAAAGAAAGCATCCACATCTACAGTGATTTGTGAGGGCGAGTCATTCTTTTTTTATCCGGTTAATTTGGCGTCCCAGGCTTGTCTAACACGCCTTCTCTTTGATGATATCGAATCCCATCTCCGTCGGATCCGTCGCCTGCACCTCGTAGTGGATTCCTTCCAGAGCCCTCCTCAGCCCGTCCTTCGATGTTGCGTACAGCATCTTCGCCCTTATCCTCGATGCCGTTGGCGACCTGCAATTCTAAATCATCAGCCCTAGATTCCTAATTTCCCAATTATCTCACACAGTGATTGATTGATTGATTGATAGGGACACGCACGCACCATGCGATGAAGAAGATCTTGCTCTTCCGGCAGTTATCCACGGTCACGAAATCGAAGTCGAAGACGGCGTATCGGCAATCGTCGGTGGGCAGGGACGCGGCGAGATCCTCGTAGTTCTCGGCGGCGCCCCCCACCTTGTCGACTGTGACGAGCCTGGATCTTTCGTCGATCTTGAACACGATGTATCTGTGGACCTTCTTCCACTTCATCTCCATGAAAGAGTTCTTGCACTCGTCGGTCACCCACATTCCGGTCGTCGCCTGTACAGCATTGTTAGTAACATAGAAAGGTTACAAGACGAGGAAATTGCAAGAGAAAAGAGCAAAGAAGGAAGTGTAAAAGCACCATCTTGAAAGCCATGGCCATGGTTGCTGCGATTGAAGGAGGCAAGAGGGGGCTGTTATGAGAATTGTTTAACTCCAACCTTGGGTAAAGGAGGAAGCTTTGAAGGAGAAGGGAAGGCGTTGGGTCTTTATATAAAGGAGTCTGGGCCACGTCATTCTTTCACCAATCAGGGGGCTGCGAGCCTGCGACGCAGAAAACGGTCTTCGCTATTCCTTCGTATTTACAATCTTCACCTCTCACCAAAAAATCTAGATTATTGATTTTCTTGATAGTATAATCTAGATTTGGTGTGTTTGAGAATCTTTAAGCAAATTTACGAATTTTAAAAAGAATTTATAGAATTTAAAAGGAATTTATATATTTTAAATTGATTTTATGTTGATTTACCTTTACTGTTAGAAAGAAGCTCTTCTCACACATTATTGATAATCAATATACTACTCCTATCAAATCGTATTTATTAATTTTCTCATGAACCTCGTTAAAAATATGGGAGGAACCTGCGAGTGTGAGCTAAATGATGATCTCCCATATTAGTTCAATAAATCATTTCAATTTCTTCCGTCCAAATCGGTAATGCCCGGTAACTTCCCTAATTAAACACCATAAATGAGTTCAGCTTCTTCTTCTTTTTTTTTTCCGGTTCATTTCATCAAATAAATAGCATCAATCAATACAGTACGTGATATCATTTATAGTAAGTCATTAATATTTCTGTGGGTGTGTGCTTGCATTTTAAAATTTATATTTTAGTCATTAAATTTAGTAATCTACTCACACGATGATGACGACACTCTTCAAGTTTTGATAGAGATCCGTGATGAATATATCATTAATCAAAAGACTGATATTCATACGATAATATTACATTTTTCTTCGAAAGATAATGATATAAAAAAAGATGGAGCTTCAGGGTTTCAGCTGCTGAATAATAATATGTAAGGAACATGAATGAAGAAATATGATTGAAACCACTTTATTTTATTGATGATTGATGCGCTTGTAAATAGTTTCACGCTACCATGAAAGGGATCGTATTTTTTTTTTTTTTGCATGTACATTTCACAAACTTAATTTGTCCCTCATATATGGCTGGCTTCATTTATCAAGGAATCTTATCCACTTAATACATAACTTAGTTGGAGAGTTAATACCGATTCTAAATGTGTAATTTATTTTTAATCTTTGTCATTTTTTTCTCAAATCATTATTGCCCGTTTGGGAACGCGGTAGAAAAGTACTTTTACGCAAACCGAAGTAAATATGTGAATGCGATTATCTTGTTTTTGTAGAAAAATACTGTTGAATGTGCGTTTGACTTTTTTTAACTATTTGCCAGAAATTAAGAAATAGAAAAGCCTTTTTATTGATGCTTGTTCAACAATGATCAAGAAATAGAAAAATGTGACAGAAATTAAGAAAACTGATTAGGGTGTTTTAAAAAGAATATTACTTTAACCAACTTAATTAACAATCTTAATCTAAACAAATTAGATAAATAAATTATACATTAGGATAAGAGTAGTATATATGCTTCATGTTTTGTAATCTGTCCTCTACACCTTGTTCATGTACTTAAATTATCTAGTTCCATCTTAAAATTTGAATCAGTTTCTACAATTGCACCTTCTATTTAACTGTTTTTCCTACCCCATTACACCTTCAATAATTGTTTTATATTTACAGTTACAGGCAAGGAAATATGTTTAATATTCAATAAATGACTTAAATTTCTTAGTGTCAATTTACACTCATAATAGATGAACCTGCACAATGGAATTTATTACTTGCCATATTTGACTAGCTCAATACAATTTCTGTGTCCATGATACTTGCATATTTTGGTTATGCCCACTTAACTATGTGATTGGATTCAATTTGTAATTGTTTGAATAAAATTAAAACATCCAGAGGTTTACATGTTTATAACTTATATATGTATTAATATGACTATTTGGTATCTCAGTGGTTGGATTATATTAAAATATTACCGATTTTAAACATGGGTAACTCTACCAATAACTTTTTTTGACCTGCAAATTTTAAAATTGCTTACATATATTCATGATTTTGCAGGCCTTCTCTCACAAAACTCGTTAAATTTTCTGTCATGATTGGATCCATCCGCCCCAAACAAGTATAAGTGGCATCACATGCACTTTACTTCTTTTTAACATGAATGATGCATTTCCCAAATTATTTTTAAGGTGATTGGACTCTTGATGACTAGAATTATGATAGTCCTTTTATTGGAAAAAATAATGAAGTAGGCCCAAAGCGTAAGCTTTTAAACTATAATTCCACGAAGTGTATAGAGAATAAAGTGTTGATGGAGGAATTCAACCCAGAAAAAAACAGAGTGGCGAGTGAAAACCAAAGGGAACGTAAAGCAGTAGAGTACATAGCCCTGTTTTTATACAAAGACGTAGTAGCAGCTGATCAAAACTGGCTGTGTTTTCCGAAAGAATGAGTAGTCTTTGCGTGAGAGTGAAGCAGCAAATTAAGAAACTGGTGGTGGCCTCGATGGGTACAATTCAATCCAAGTGCGTCCCACCAATGAGGCTTCAATTCGTGAATCCAATTCCCAAAAGTTTTCTGGGTTTCTCTGCACCATCCATTTCCACACACATGTCCCAAGGCTTTGAATTGCGGAAATGGATAATCGCCCCAACAAGTGTGATGATTCATTACCTAACTCGTGTCATTCGGATGGGAAGCTGCGTGGCAATGAGAGAGAGAGAGGGATTACTACAATCACTAAGATCCAGGAAGATGGATTGAGAAAATGCTACAAGTTATGCAGATGAATGCTCATCAACCCAGTGGCCCCAGCCCCTCCTTGACTTGATAAAAATGGCTCATCATTCGCTTAGGATTCAACAATATTTCGAAGTTGATGTGAATTATTGAGGAGGGAGGGCATTGGAATCTGCGAGAGATTTGAGTAGTGCGTGGATGGAAGGACTCGATTTGAT
This sequence comes from Vachellia pachyceras, assembly GCA_025593235.1. NCBI lineage: Eukaryota > Viridiplantae > Streptophyta > Magnoliopsida > Fabales > Fabaceae > Vachellia > Vachellia pachyceras. The sequence goes on from JANTPZ010083753.1 coordinate 6,734, forward strand.
GCTAAGTGATTGAGGCGGGATGAATTGGTTGTCACACAAGTAGCTAGAATTAGTTGAGAGGAAGGCCAGGGTCTTAACTTTATCTTGTTGGCTCTTGTTACCTCACTGTCAACATCCCATTCTGAACCAACTTAAAGCAAACTTGAAAGTAAACATATAGTGTCTCGCATGATCTGATCTTTAATCTGTTTGATGACTCAGAACCTATAATTTGTACAGGGGACTGCCTGATTAAACTTGAAAACCTAAGAATACTTGTAAAATACTTGGAAGTTCAATAGCGATGTTGAGGTGATAACCAAGTTTCTTCTAAAAGCCCTTATGCCCGTTTGATACACGGAACTGATTTTAATGGAACTGGAAATGGAATTGAAAGTGAAACTGGAAGTGTAATTAAAAGTGTGTTTAGTATGTTGAAAGAAGATGTATATTATTTTATTTATATTTATGATGTGAAAAGATTAATATACCCTTTATAATTAAAAAAATTCTCTCGCCCCAAAAGAAATCCCCCCAAAACCAGCACAATTCCGACCACTGTCTGACAAGCAAGCTTGTGGAGGTCGCCTTACCTCGGTAGCGAGGCTTCGAAGGTTGGTGTCTCAATTTTTCCCCTTCGGTCACTTTAACTGCTTGTTCCTTTGGGCTCTCATTTTATTTTTTCTGTGTTTGATTTTTCATCATCCAGATTCGAGCAAGTCTGATTTTTCGTCGTCTAGAAATCCTTCCACCTGCAATCCACCACCAAGAAATCTATTCCCACTAAACCTTCCATCACCTCATCCGCCTCGCCAATCACGATTTTCGCCTGCAATTAGAAGTTTCACCACGACTCCTACAGTTTTGATAGTATCGAGGTAAGCTTTTGATGCGGAATCGAGTTTTGGTTCATCGTCATCACAAGATCGAAGAGCTTTTAATCGGAATATGGAGACCAAGCGAGTTTTGGCTCATCATCATTTAGGTAAGCTTTTGATCGAAGAGACAGAGACTGTCGCCATCACTGAACAGGAAGTCGTTGTCGTCGCTGTGACAAAGTCAGGCGTCTGTCGCCGTCGCCGTGACAAAGTCAGGAGGTCGATGCAGTCGCCGTCGTCGATCTGAGTGAGCGAAGAGAAGCTGGAGGGCAATGTTGTCAATTAAAAAAATACGTGAGGATATAATAGTCCTATAATTTCATTTTGAATGAACTCATATCAATTCCATAGATATTGTTAGGAATTGATATCAGTTCTATGGAACCATTTTTGACTTCAATAGAACTCAATTCTCACAAACTAAATAACACAATTTTTCATTTCCTACCTGAATTCCAATTCTACAACTTCATTTCCAAGGTACCAAACGTAACATTAATCCAACTGCCATTGAAGGTCTGCTACTTGGTTACAGGTAAGTTCAAAGCGTACTTGCATATCACGAAGGTCTGCAACTGTCAACAGCTCACAGTGGTGTTTATTTATTTGGGACAAAAATCATATATTTTTAGTAAGTAAAATCAATCGGATTGATAAGAATAAAACATTAATTAAATGTGTTCCGAATCTGTCTGTTTATTAACAAGAATAAAAATTATTATATTTAATTCTTAATACAAGAATCAATTCATTTTTTATAAATGCTAGAAAATCTAGATAAATTATTTAATTAAGATATATGTTATGAAATACTTATTTCGTATCGTATTTTATAAATTAGAAAAATTAATTTTCATAAGATAATAATATATCAGTTTATTATACCCCTGTCCACAGCTTAAAAAAAAATCTGAGACCTCGTCATCTGGGAATCTCTACATTCTATCGGCTTGATTTCCATTGCATGGTTAATGCAGATTTCAGATTTGAAAGCACGCCCCACAAGATGACAGGCGAAGCTAAGCGAAAAAGCTATACCTTCTCTTCACTGTTTCCTTTTCTTCTTTAACTGAATGTAGAAGTTAAGAAAGAAAGAAAGAATATGCTAATATTCAAGCGGTGATATATTGCAGACGAATCATTTACTTCATAACTGTTCCTTCTCCTCAATAAACTCCGCCAACGGATTTCCTAAACTCCTCCTACGTCTCCACAATGGATAATTCAAATTTAATAATTTATAAAATTCTAGATCATATTTTAGTAGTTTAAATTTATTTATATTTATGATATTAATTTTATAAAATATTAAATCTAAACTTTCTGTTTATTTTGATTTAAAAGTGAGGAAGAGATCGAGAGAAACTATTACGAGGGATTGGACTGGCTGCTTCTCCATTCTTCTCTTCCCTCAGTTTGTCAACTGTCTTTTTTGGCGTTCCTTTCTGCCTCCCACCACCCAAAAAAACTCCTTTTTTTGCGAATAAAGTGCCTTTTTAGCTGTCCCTAGGAGAGTAAATAACTAAATACTAATGAAACAAAAGCTCCAATAACCCAAGACAGATGGAGAGTCACTGCTCAATCACCTTTAAGATTTTAAAAAGGAATAAAAAGGTGTGCGGGTCAGATTGACGTCCCTCATTTGCACTATTCTGCACAATAATCATGGAATAAGCCCATACATATCCCAACTCTCAAAAATACCCTCTTCTCTTTTTCCTTTTACCCTCTTCTGGGTCATTCTTTCTAATTCTCGGCTTATCCTTCCTTCCTGCACAACATATCGCTTAAAAAAAGACCCAATACTGTCCAAAACTCCAGATTACAGTCCCAGTAAGTCAAATACTACATCCACACGAGAACTTTGAGATGGGATACAAGGGGCAAGCGTTGCGTTGGATACTAGGATGGCTTGATTTGACGCCTCCCTTGCATGTCCTCTAAATTTTCACCTGTGACGATAGATACTTACCTCAAGTATTAATGACCGTAATGACAAGTTTTTACTAGAGTCATAAAATTGGAAACTTGTAAGATGATCATGTAGCTTGTACCCAGTTCAATTGCTAGAAAGAACACCATCTTAAAAGAGGAAATCATGGGGACTTTTGGGAATAAAAGCGCTATAAAGCAAGTCTTAATAATAAACAAAAATCTCTCGGGGGGTCAACTTCTACCTCTATCCCATAATACATCCTCCACGCTACACTGACCATCGGAGTCAACTAACAAGTTAACAGGAAATTCAGCCTTATTGTGCATAATAAATTATCGAATCAAGCAATTGAATAAGAAAGACAAGACATGCACAATAGGCAGACAAGCAATTGTGGTTGTGACGCCCCAGGATTTATTTACACGCCAATAGTTCTTGAAGGAAGAGATTGTCTTTGACTTCTGCTGATAGGTAGGTGAACATACACCTCATGAACCTCTTGTTTACAAACTTCTCCTTTATCCCTGTCTACGGCATAGCACACATAAATGGCTTCAATCACGTTGTCTAGTACATGCACGAAGAAACCCAGAACTAATATCAATAGCAACCAAGCCAGCGCAGCCACAAGGTAAGAATAAGCCCCGAGATCGCTCACAGCTTTTAAGATTGCACAGACCTATTCATTCAGAAACCATTAGCACATCCAAGGAAGGATAATTTGAATGCACTGAAGCTAAACACCTAAATAGAAAATACTAAATAGAAAGATAACAAAATTCAGCTAAAAGGTCGACTTGCCCAGTTATCCAATTCTCTAGAAAATGAGACATGGGACATTAAAAGTCTAAAGGCCAAAAAAAAAAATCCATCAGAAATGAACACGCAGGCACCTCAAATGTTCCGATTGTTAAATTAAAATGGTCTTTGTGTATTATTAGTATGTGGCCCCTGATTGGTTTGTATTGCCAGTGCAATTAAAAGTCTGTTAGCTAGATGGTTAGTCAAACAGTTCGAGTAGTTTTTATTGTGATTCGGTATAAAAGAGTTGAAATAATGCAATTCAGAGTATCTTTCAGACTTGAGAGCAATTTCTAGCACAGAGAACCTTCCTCTCCCTCTCGCCTCAAAAGTAAGAGAAAAACAGTGAAAAATTCAGAAGCGAGTCATCATTAAAGCCTGCCATGTGAATACTATTGATGTTCAAAATTGATGGAAAGATATATGAGGTCAATAACATTCTACATCTATAGGATACAGCCATCTGACTGTTATAATGAAGCATGGAAAACTGATTATTTCAGCACTCACAAAACTTGTAGATATATCACTTGAGTAAAAACTAAATGATGGTAACAAAAATCTTATGCAATGCATGCGACCAAAAGAAAGTAGCAATATTTAAACGCACCACAATTGTGTATATTGCTGAGAGTACGAAAACAATTCCAACCAAGAGACGGGAGGAGATGGTCTCCACAAAAACAGCTGAGAGAAGATTACGCCTCAGGAGTTCATATGTCATCCTCGCAGAGGAGCAGTATGCTTCACCAGTTATTGCAGCAAAGTTGATGGTAAACTTGTTAAGAAAATCTACCGCAGTCAGCAAGGCATTTACACAACATCGTAATACAAGGTTCACTATCCCAGATGCATCCTCATGTCTTGCACTATCAACAGCAGCCCGCACCATCCGGACAACACAGATAAGCAAACCTGACAAACATATGGTGCCAGATGAAGGACCAAATGCATTTCTGCAAGGCAAACTCATAGTTAACATCTAACCAAATGCAAAGCTATAATCTATCTGGTTGAATGATTATTTTCTGTTTTCCCATCTCCCACCCAAGGAGTAAGCTAAGGGGAATAACCACATCCGGAAGCAAGATGCATCACAGAAATTGCCCTCTTCCACTATTGGCATTATATTACAGAGTTCAGTATGTGTTGATGGGTAAACAATTATCATTTGTAAACTGGAACATAAGTATTGGCTCTAAGGTTTTACAAGTTTTGATAATAACAAATATTAATTTCTTATTGAATATTTTCTAATATAGACCTATGTGGATATGATTTAATGATCATTTCATCATGTGATCAATTGACTTTTATGTTTGGAGATAAATCATGACTGGATTATATGACCTAATAATGTGATTGGAGGAGAAGAATACAAGATTGGAGCTATGATTATCCAACTAGAGCCACGAAAGGAAAAGGGAACATTGCTTGGTTAAAGCAGATATAAAGATCGAGCATTGATGTTAGGCAGCTCAGTCTCAATGGTCAAATGGAATCAAGTATGAAGCAAAGATGAAGACAACCAATCAAGCAATAGGATACTCTCTAAACTTGCATTGAGTTGCTTGAAAGTCTTGTGTTGTGTGAACTTCATTGTAATACTGTATAGCTAATGAAATCTTAGTTTGAGTGTTGTCAGGTTATCTTACATCTTATTAAGTTACAGTTGAAGCTGAAAGAAACTCCAAGTCAATCATATGCCTGAGTCCAGTTTTAAGTTAGCTGAAATCGTTGTCAGAGAGTTTGAAAAACTATCTATTGTGATTGATTTTGATATGAAAAAAATATCAAAAGTATTCTCAAGGGAATTGAACAAACGCAATGGAGAACTATCCCTCCCGCTTTGTTGGCGCCTTGGTTTAAGCCAAGCTAATCAGTAAAGCTTTGTTGCTAGTTAAATTCCGAAAAATCACCTATCCACCTCTCTCTAAGTGATATTTCAGAAAGTGGACAATGTTCTAATCAATCTCGAACATAGTTCCCCAACCAAAAACAAGAGCTGGTTCGATTTGCAAATTAATTTAACCTATTTGAGTCTGGATTGTGAATATGCAACATATTGCACAGGGCGAGGGAGCTTGATATGATACTTATACAACGAAAAAAGTCAAAGGGAGAAGATGGGAAGGACTTAGGATAACAACACAAATAAAACATCAAGACTGTTTGTAGATTCTACTTTGTGCCCTACAGGAGAACACGCTGAAATTCCGTCATACATCAAACTATTTTATCTAACAGGTGTGTTCATGTCCATTGACTAAAGCTGGACAACCTACCCGCTACCACCTCAGTAAAAAATGATCATTATGGAAAATTATAAGTAGCTGAAAAGCAACAAAAATCACAAGCAAAACGATATTATGTTCACCTCAGAGAGCTTCTTATACTCTTTCTTGGAGCTTCATCTTCCTTGGAGAAATACCACTGTGCAACTGTGCCACTGATCACATAAACTTGTGTTTCTACCATAATTGTTGCGGACCACAACATTGTGAGAATTGCCAGGGCAAAATAAGCCGGCACCCAACTATCTTGCTTCCAAACGCAAGTAAATTTACCACTCGATTCTTTAGCCACAATATCACCATTAAATCTCGCAAATACCAAAAACACGACGATTGGAGCATAATATATAGCCAACCCAAAAGTCAAACAGGGTAGAGCCACAAACAAGCCCAAGTTCCTCGAAAGCGCTTCGGAAGCAACCCCAATTATTCTTACAGTGAGCTCAATCCGATGCCAATTGATCACGAAGATCCACACAATCACCCCAATAATTAAGAAGACGAACACGAGCAGTAGAATTCTATATGCCAGCGGAAAAGCATCGCTGCAAGTGGAGCTGACAGTGCAAGCAACGAACCAATATACGTTCAAGAAAATGGGGACAGCGACGAAGAATGGAAGGGAAACGTACACAACCTGTTTGGTGTAATGCTTCAGTAACAAAAGAAGACCGAAGCATATGGGCACGCTCAGGATCAAGGTAGCAACGAGGGCCCATATCAAATCCTCCGCAACATGAGAAGACGAAGAATTCAAGAAATCCCAACTGGCAGATGACAGGGAATCCTTAACGCAGGAGGAAGAATTGTAATTGTATGTGTAAGACGAGACAGTGGAATAGTTGGAATTCCTATGAAAGATGGCGAAGATGCCGAAACCGAAGGTGCATAGAACGAGGAGAAGGAAGAGGATTAAGAAAGGTATGTCCTTGAAGGAGCGAGGGCCATGATTGTAACAGATTTGGAGATACTGGGTCGGGTCGGATTCGCTGCGGGGCGGTGCATCTATCGGAGAAGGGTAAGAAGGTTTGGTGAGCAGAGGCTGTGAATGAGAAGGCGAGGAGGAGGAGGAGGAGGGGGAAATGGGATTGTTGGGGTCCTCGCTATTACCCATGACGGGGAAGCAGAAGGGTTTGAATCAATCGTCGAACGAAGAAGAGGAAGAAGAGAGATGGCTATGACTTACGAGCTATGACGAGGTAGTTGCTTGCCAAGGGGACATTTTCTGGGTTGACTAAACCTCGGCTGAGGAGAGCAGCAGTTGTGTGAGAGAATAGAGTGACCACTGTTCTCTGATCTTATCGCTTCCCATCACAGTTTAAGAAATGGTCGGCATTAATTATTTCTTCCCAGCACAAACAAAACCACAAGCCTCTTCCTTTGAAGGCTAGCATCAACAACCCGTTATTGTTTAATCTAAATCTTGTGAATTTATGGCCGCTTTGATTTCATGAAAGGTAGAATTCCCTTCTTGTCTTATACTGATCGATATTTAAATTTTGTAAGAAAAATACTTGTCATCATTATATTTTAAAAATAAAAAGTATTTTATGACAATTTTTTAATTGTCATAGATTTTTTTCCCTGGTGTTTGAACTTAATTATAACTCTTCATTTGTTTTTCGGACATTGATCAATGGTTTCCATTGGGGAAAAAGTCATTCATTAGCTTACCAGTCTTGCCAGAAACAACAAAATAGTCGCATTTGCAGCGTTACATTTTATTTTATGTTTGTTTAAATATGATTTTTTTCCACTTCTTTTTGCTATGCATATAAAACTCCTCTCACATACGTATTTCAATCTGCGTAAAAACTTTTTTCCACCATTTTCCTAAACGGATGTATAATAGTAAACTACTTTTGATTTTAAATATAAGACTACATTTACAACCTAAAATTAAACTAAACTAGGCTTATATTTAGGAGGAAGTAGTAATTAAGTTTCATAGTAAAAATGAAAACATTGTGGCCGTTTTGAAAGTTGTTGGGAGAATGATTTCAAACAATCCGAGGTGAGTATATGGTAAGAGTTTTGTATCAGCCTGTTTGAAAGCCAGGATTTTAAATGGAACTTTAACCAAACACACACGTTATTTTCTAATAATAAAAATATAATTTGACAAGTTTCACGGGGCAGAAAGAAGTAGAAATTGTTACTTTAATTCGTTAATTTCTTTTCATTGGTGGCTTAGGGTTATAGAATTAAGAATTTCGTACTGTTTAATTACGATATTGAGATGAAGCTTACGGTATTCTCTCAAAAAAATTTAAATGAATAACAATTACTGAGCTTGTTTAGCATTTCGCTTTGAAAAGTTAAAAGTTTGTTCAACAGTGTTTTTCCGTAAAACGAAATAATCTCCTTCATATATTTACCTCGGCCTACGTAAAAGTACTTCTCCATCATATTACCAAACATATCCACTATTATTATTTAATTATTGATAGTGGGTGAAATACCAGAAGCATCCGGACGCTAGTATACCTTTCTGCCCTTGAGATAAGTTTGAATCATTTTTAGCTATATAATTCCATTTATATGTTTAAACATAAATATAATAATTAGGACATATGAATATTAGCTCTTATATTTCTTCATTTGCTCTATACGTTATCCATGGTTTTTGTGTTAGATTCGCCCCGCACGCAATTGACCCGTATTCTTAACTAACAAATTGATAGTCATCCGAAAATAACATTTAATGTTTTAATATATCTGGCCAAAAACTTATATTTTAAAGAGAAATATTCTATAATTTAGCATTAAATAAATAAATTTCAGTGAAGGAGGGAGAAAAATGTAAAATTCACCATGCTGTTTGATGACATCAATCTGCATAACACGGAAAGAAAAATGAAGGGTCCCGTACTATTATGATTCAATTGAAGGTTGTGTCTTTTGGCTTTGAACAAAGTTGAAGACGCTGACAATAAGTACATTAGGCGGAAACAGATTGGACGTGTTAGGAATAATATAGTAGGTAAGGTGTCAGTATATAATACTATATATATCTGGCCATTGGCTTCAGTCAGTTCCAGTTTCCATGTGCTCACATGTGTTTTCCAAACACAGGTGGCTTCAGTCAGTTTCAGTGTCTAGCTCATGCATGTATGATTATACAACTCACTTAATTCCAAGTCTAGTTCTGTTTCTTCCCCACCCTGCCGTATATGATATCAACCAGAGATCAGAAAAGAGCCGCAGAGTGCTCAGCCTAACTTACTTGGACCCCCTTCACTTCACCATCCATAACTTTCGTCTCGCACCAACATTCCCTTCTCATGACTCGATTACTTGCCAGCAAGCGTGGTGAGAAGGATATCGCATTTGTCTTAATGAAGAAACAACACAAAAGAAACCCTCTTAAAACAAGCATGCATATAATGAAGTAGGGAGCTTCCCACTTCTCTATGAAATTAAACCAGGCTATCTTTATCTACTGATGCAGCAACTCTGAAATTTGGCTTAGTTTTGGCAACTCCCTCCTCAAACGGGTTTAACTCAGAAATACCAAGTAGCAAATCCTAAATGTGGCCCCCTTTTCTGATGGATCCTGTTGCTCTGCCAAAGCATCCATTTTTGGGGTCACAAACCACCAGGTACCTTATGTCGGTGGAATAAAATGGTACTTGCTTTTTTTTCGTGTAAAAGGAATTCATTATTCAAAATATGTACATAGCTAGAGTTTAAGATAAAACAAGAAAAACATGGTCATCGGATTAAAGGCTAAAAAGTAAGCTAATTAGCCCGCACAGTATAATCGACTATAGAGAGAACCTCATTAACCAGACGAGGAGCCTGCACTCCTGAAGATCGGCAATTTCAGTTGGGATTGGATCCTCAAATGCTTGCCAGTTCCACTCACCTTCAGGTGTAACGAAGTGGGCAACTTTATGCTGAAGTTCCCTTTCTGGGATGGGTGCAAAGGAGAGGTGACATAACGGCCCTTGCTCGCCAACCCAGTGATCTGACCAAAATCAGACACTTTGGCCGTCTCCACCGCACATCTGCCCAGAGAGGTGCCAAACTACACCAAAGGTGGATGCATTCCGCGTTCGTGCAGGTCGATTTTTACCTGGCTCCCATCCAATACTCATCAGGTTTGGTCAAGAAGGTAAAAGCTAGCTTATGTAAGAATGCTATAATGGTATTTGCTTTAATTTCCCTATCCACACCATAACCATACTATTCACTCCCAAGGATTATATCGAGGGAAGTAGCAGCGATGTTTACGTTTTGGGTTGACAGGCGAAGACAAAGTATACATGACCGACTACGTGCGCGCGCACAGAATGAAATTTAAAGAATAAGGAAGGGGCTTTGTGCTTTGTGAATATGATGATCTCCTCTATCACATTTTGATTCTCATCTCTGCATTACTCACCCCAATACTCGGTCAAAGCCTTGTGTTTGGCTAAAGGTGTTTCAATCTAATTATCTGCTGAATGCGTTTAGTGAAGATGATATCTCTGTTCAACAAAAACCACTACAAATTAGCCCTTCTGTCTCGAACCTCCGAATGATGATGTTTCCCCATTGTAGCTACATTTAACTGCGTTCAAGTTGAAGAGCGACTAAACTTATTTGAGAAAAGAGTGCTAATTATTTGTTACAGGAGTAATAAATTTTTGTCCAAAGATGATTTTTTTTTTTGGTTGGGTTTAGGGGACAAGCTTATCCAAGAATAACAGAATAAGACACCAGTTTTGGAAAAAGGTTTCAAGGGATAAGAATACTTTCCACAAGTTATTCATAATTAACAGAGTAAAATTCAAGTTATTCCTCATATATTAAATTCGGAGAGATGTATGATTAAAGAGTGGTGGCGGTAAAAATTATGCTCATTTGTAATTTAAAACTAGAGTACTTGTGTGTTTTGATGAAATTAAATTGAAACAGGGCAGAATGATTCCCCTGGGCTTTTGAATGAAAGCTGAAGATCGCAGGCTACTCTGGGAGAGGAAGTGAACAAGATAGGATGCCCAAAAACACTCATTTAGGTATATGATTTCATGGTTGGTCAGTAATGTATGATCGAGCCTTTTAAAACTAGTTTTACAAATACCACATAGCTGTTGTCTTGTTGAAAATTTCAATTACAAATTATAAAACATTGTGCTTGTTTGGGAACAATGTTTCCCGAACGGTATACGCAAGTCAAAACAAAACCATTTCGAAATCCATAAAAATCATCTCAAAATCTGTAAAATCATCTCGAAATCCGTAAAATCGCCTCGGAAGCTGTGAACACCTTTTTCCCAATGTATTCCATTGTGTTTGTGTAAGCTTTCATTTTTCAGTCGGCCAAACAAACAGGATCATCCCCTTTCATTGCTTGATCCTGTGCGGTGAAAAAGGAAAAGTCCAAATAATTGTGTTATGTAGAGAGATTCCTCATCAGTGGTAGGGCCTCTCTCAGATGAAGCATCCTTTCTTTTTCAGAATTCACCTTTAACAAAAACACCACTCCAGAATACTTCCAACTTTCCACAATTCACATGATTCCATATTTCACTTCATCTGCTTTAATCCATTCCTCCAAATCATCTTCATTACTGTAATCATCTAACTCTCGTATATCTTCACAATACAGACTTTATTTTCTTCTCACACCTAGTTTTATCTTTATGTCGCGTTATTGCCGCAATTTTATCTAATTTTTTCTAAAGAAGAAAGTAAAAGTGAAGCAAATTACTTGTGAAACCTGCAAAGTGTATACTGTCACAGACACAGCAACAGCTGAATCTACAGAGCCTGTTGCAAGTAATTTTCTTCCACCCTGTTACTCATGTGACAGACCACCAAATCAGGGCACCTTATAATTGCAGATATATGCTCTTTACGGCCCCACCAAAAAAAATAATACATTACAGTGTGCAACCGCCAAAAAGAGAGAGAGATTTCGAAGTAGACTCGGTTTATTGATGACAGATATATCAAACTAATCATAAATAAGCACACTGATCCTGAATAAAATGACTGATGAGAGTTGGTGAGCTAAAGGAGGAACAAACTTAGCAGAATGCTATGAATGAAGACGAAGGCAGACAGTGGAGACGACAAAGGGAGTGTGGTGGTGGAAGCCCCCATGGCCAAGCCAGCTATATATGAGCTATCCGCCAGCGTGGATTCCCCACTGGACCCTGAACCCGTGACCGAGTACCCAATACTTGGGTCCGAGTCCGAAGCCAACTTGGGTTCGGGGCCAAAATCAGAGGCCGAGCCCATGGTGACTCCGGTAGCAGAGGAGGTGGCTCCGAATCCGGAATCTTGTGAGTATGGTATCGGTGGTGGCGGTGTTGCTGAGGTCATGATGGGAGGGGCGTAGTAATAATCCTGTGAAGATTTCTGACTGCAAAAATCAGAGAGATTCATCAGTTAAAGTAATTAAAAAAAACGAATCGCGCTATTTGCGTTGGCGAGTGAGATCAATCATTAAAGACAAGTCCACCAACTATAGTTAAAGGCACTTATTCTAAACCAACCAATACTTTATAGCCACAGCATTCCAAAGTTATTCCTTGGCCGTATACAATGGGAAATACCACCACCTAAGGTCCCAATGGGAATTTTAATATTATGATATACTATAATAACTAGTATGACATGCATTATCCATGACGGAATGTTTTTGCTGTGTCTCATGTTTTTAATATTTTCACAACTACTATTTTCAAAATATTCGGCATTCGTTGCATGATTCACTTCATACGAAGCACCAAACATTTATGAAACCAAATCACTGAAGGCTCCCCTAAATTTATGAAGTAAAAAATTATGCTATTCAATACAAAAATGACAAGCATATGATTCTTATAATTTAATATTAACGAAATTACATTCTCCAAAAAATATCTCTAATAAAAAATTTTATAAACCAATTACTCATGGACATATATGAAACCTTTTCTTTTTTAAAAAAAAATATTACAAGGATCTAATAGCGTTTTCTTTTGACAAAAAGGGCAAAGCACATGTTCTATTTCAGATGCTTTGCCTTTGGAAGAAGCACTAGCAGACATATCAATGGCAGATAAAGAAATGAAGGTCAGTCAATGCTGTAACATGATAAATACCATAAGCATACTTTCTCTTTCTACCTTGGAGAGGATGGACAAAATGTCACCGTATAGTCGGCTCCCGTACACGTAAACGTACTCGTAGAGTCGTCGTAGGCATAGCTATACGATCTCGGGCAAGCAGACTTGAACATTAGCGAGTAGACTGATGGCTTACACGTCGCCGGCGAGCTATATGCGCCGCTGCAACAGTACTCAGGGCTGTTGAATGCCTCACATGCGCTCTTACACGCTCCTCCCTCCCCCACCCTGAGCTCCTGCGGGCACTGCCGGTTCAGATCCGAAACGCAACCGGTAGAAGAGCAAATCCCCGACCCGCCCGTCCCCTCCACGATCATCGGAACGTTGTACCCGTCCACAAGGCTCACGTCGTAAAAATCCTGCCCTCCCGTACTACTGCTGAGCGTGAACTCGGCGAGAGTGACAGGCGGTGATGCTCCGGCGCCGTTGCATTCGAGCTGGCCGGAGCCACAGTCGCCGGTGGCGCAGGTGCCGGATCGGTCGAAATTACAGCCAGTTCGAGCCCAGAAGCGGCCGGACCAGCCGGTGGGGGCAAGGAAAGAGCGGGAAGTATCACTGGGGAGCTCGAATCCGGTAGTGTCGAGGGTTGCGCTGCCGGCATTAGCGAGGATTCCAGGCCAGACGGTGTAGTGACATCGGTTGACGAATGTGAAAGTGGTGGCGCGAACTGCAGAAGAAGAAAAGAGTAAGAA
>JANTPZ010083756.1:0-20240 GCA_025593235.1 Vachellia pachyceras
TAAACATGTTTTACAGGTTAATAATACAATATGCATTGAGAAATTTGCTTATATCCCCCAACCTGGGTGGTTTAACTGTTGGGACGGTTCCAACGAAACGAAAACGTAAGCATATGGCTTCTTGGAAGAGTTGTAATCCCTTTCATGGTTATTGGGAGAATGCAGGCTCAAACTAACTCAAACTAAGATAGATGCTTCAAGTGGCGACATCAGTTCCTTTCAGGACGATCAGAGTACTTTACATGGTGGACCAGTTCTCTGTTTCTTAACTTTTTTTATATGTATTTTTTTAACTTAAAGACTTTTATTAGATATTAAAATGTATGCTTATGGTTAAAGGCACTATGTACTTAATATTATTATTATTTAAAATTTGATTATTTGGTCAATTATGTGATTAAACAAGATTTGTTTATAAAATATTTTTGTAAATGCGTAATTGATTCATATCTAAAATCAGCGGTGGATTCAACAATAAAATTGTCAAATATAGTGATCTTAAAAGCATGTAATTTCACATTTAGCGATGGAATATAACGCATTTAGCGATGGAAAAGTAAGGCATAATATTCTAATTAGCGAGGGAAAAAGAAAATTTAGCGACGGAAAAGTGAGGCATAATATTCTAATTAGTGACGGAAAAAGAAAATTTAGCGACAGAAAAGTAAGGTATAATATTCTAATTAGCGACGGAATTAATGAGGGAAAAATGAAATTTAGCGACGGAAAATTCCGTCGCTAATTTTTAAAATTCCGTCGCTAATTTAGCGACGGAAAATTTCGTCGCTAATTTAGAGAGGGAATATGTTGTCGCTAATTCCGTCGCTAAATTAGGGACGGAATTTTCCGTCGCTAAATTTTCCGCCGCTAATTCCATCGCTAAATTTAGCGACACTCATTTTAGCGACGGATTTAGCGACGAACTTTTTCCGTCGCTAAATCTGATTTTTCCGTCACTAAAGCTGATTTTTCCGTCGCTAATTTCGTCGCTAATTTCGATTTTTCTAGTAGTGACTCCTGTCACCCCTACAAGTTAACAAAGTAGAGTGCAGTGTTTGGAAAGAGTTATAATCATTTTTAAAGGCACTTTCACAAAAGTTGGGATATAATTTATCTTGGTTAAAGTATATTTTTAATCCTTTATATTTATGTCAAATTTTATTTTAATCCTTTAAGTTTAAAATGTGCTTTTAGTCTCTTAAACTTAACACCATTTGTCTCTCTTAACGGAAATTAATGACTGTGTAATAAAACGTTGACAAAGCATATTCACATTTTAATTTTAATTTAATAATATAATAAATTTGATATTTTAAATTGTGTAAAGCGTTAAGTCTGATGAGTCAGTAATTTCCGTTAAGATAGACTAACAGCTTTAAGTTTGAGAGACTGAAATTACACTTTTTAAATTTAAAGGACTAAAGTGAAATATGCCGTAAATAAAAAGGATTAAAAGTATACTTTAACCATTTATCTTTATATTTATCTCTCCTTCTTCTTTTCCTTTTCAATCATTTTCTCTCATTTCTCTTTTAAACATACAATCATGATTTGAATTGTATGTATTTGCGCAAAATGTTTTTAACATTTTCTTCATTTTCAGTATATATTAAGCTATTCAGAAAAATATCATTTGCCTACACTCCCTTCCCTTCCTCCCTAGCTACCATCCGTAAAAGAAAATTACCTAACTTACGTATTAGTTAATATATGAAAATTGTTTACATTTTGTTCACTTCAACTTTCTAAATATAAAAAGTTGCTTATTAAATTTGCTTCTCTGTGTTCCAAACTGGGCCCTCAATTAGCTTCTTCAACATGCAAGTAATTAATTAAATTGTATTTTTACCATCCAATTTAAATAATTTATGGTTTGGGTGCATCTTTCATTCTATCTCATAATTTTCGTTTATGAAATTGCTGATTAATTCTAAAAAATCGGAACGTTTATTTTGCCCACTTTAGCACTAAATTGCTTAAGAAAATTAAAGTAATTTTATTTAACTCTAATATCAACCAATAACATGAAATATCCAATTCAATAAGGTAAAATAATGGTTTTAAGAGATACATGATGAACTGGATATTGGTTTGATCATAATAAAGCGGCAATCCCACTTCCCAAACGAAATGCACAGAAAAGAGTGTAAGCATGATCATGATTCATAAATACCACCCCATTTGGGGAAGTAGACCCAAACCATATGCTCATATATATATATATATATATATATAAAAGGCTGGCTAGCCCAAACAACTTTGCAATACCATCATTTTCATTTCTTGTCTCTACCTCTCTCGGGCATTGTTCAGACTGTAGATCAAAAGAAGAATGAAGGCGAAGAAGCAGTCGCACTCCTTCAAGTTCCTGTTTCTGGGTTTATTAATTCTGCTGATCTTCTTCACTCCGAAAATTAATGCGACAAGGATGATCAAGTTCTCAGGTCCTTCTTCAAGCTTGCAAGAGCTTCATCCATGGCGTCGCAGCAGCTCTCCATCTTCTTCTTCGTCACGCAGCAGCAGCAGACCTATGGAGTTTGAGTCTCAGAAGTGAAGAGTTCCCTCAGGCTCCAACCCTCTATTCATCAATGCAGTTCATTGAAGATGACGCAAAGTACTGGGATGTTGTAAATCTGATAATTAATGTCCCTCATCTCTTAATTAATGAATTTCAAAGTTGGTGTTATACATTATTGATTCAAAATTAGCGGTCTTCTAACTATAATTCCTCTGTTAAATTATGATCACCTTATGCTATTATGGTAAGCCTATTCCCAATGCCTACCAAGTCTTGATTGGCCCCGGAAACACGTAAATGCAATTGTCAATCGGCACAAATACACTTGGCATAATGTGTAAAGAAGTGAGAGACAATACAATAACTAAGGTTATTTTGTAAAACCTCATGCTTCATCACTTTTTATCAGTTCTTACTCAGTTCCTGTCTTCATCAATTGATAACTAGAGATTAATGAAAGGGTTAAAGGGTGAATTTGTCCTGAAATATTTATGGAATTGCACTGGGTGTCTGAAAGTTTTGTAAGAGGCGCGCAATGTTATTCCAGAAGTGTAGAAAACGGTGCAATATTATCATGTCCGTTAAAAGGATTAAGTTTGACTGCTAAATAATTTTATTTGATTGAATAAAATTTTAATTAACTATTAGTTGACTCTTGCATTCATTAGGGATTGGGTGTCATTGCATTATTTCCTACATTACGGAGCAAGTCCTCAAAAAACTTTCGAACAATCAATGCAACTTCATAAATACTTCCAAGGTAAATTTCCCACTTTGCCCTTAATAAAATTGACTGACATCATTCAATGCGTTATATAATGCATGCTTGCAGCTCCTGCTACGTACTCAAGAATTTTAAAGCAAATTTCGGGTTTTGGTTTTAGACGACAGAGAAAGACACACACACCAATGAGCTTACCAGTCCTGATCTATCTGAGGCAGAGAAATGCTACATACATCTAAACTCCTTGCAGGGTATGGCCGGAGTTTAATTAATAGGATGTTGCCTTTGTTGCGTTGTAACCTTCATTATGATCTTTGAGGCTCATGTATCCGCAAGAGGTCAACAAATAATAATGTCTTTATGCATCAACTTCGTTCTTAATTATTAATTTCAATGCGGGGTAGTTACTTCTTACTTACATAGTTTATACTAGTATCTTGACGAATGAGGAGCTCAATAATAAACTTGAATGTGATAACATGTACTAGTATTTAGCAGATACTGAATAACAGAACACATCCAGCCTTTATCTCTAGACAAAGAACATATGATATGGCAGTGTTACGTTGATGGAAAATGAATCGAACGCACATGATATAAATAGATGGGTTCTAAGTGTGCGTGTGTATAACTCTAGGCAAGTTCATTTAGGTGAGTAAAGACTCAAACAAAGTGGTTATGCTAGGTTGACTTGACTTGAATAGTGATTTATTTTGTCTTGGCTCGAAATTTTAGCCCTTAGATCCATCTTACAATTCAGATCTTTTTCCTTTCCTTTTTTTTTTTCCATGAAACAAAGGGAACAAGGAAAAAATAACTAATTAAGATATAGAAAAGAAATAAGTATTATTGCATGCATCCTTCTGTTTTTTTTATTTGCGGGCGGACACTATAACAATGTAAATCAAATACGACAGTTAAAGGAATTGTAGATTGAGAATATCCAAATTTCTAATCCGTTTAATTGAATTTGCCAAGGGAAAAATCATTTTACTCTATTTACAGCTTCAGTCCACATAACTTTTTGTTGTTTGCATCAGGAGTTAACAAAATAAAATTAAAGAATTTAATTAAGAGATGAAAACATACGACTTGCACTAAAAAGAATTGATCGAGAAAAAAGTTATAATAGATACTTGAAAAATGGTTTTCCGATCCTTTTTTAAAAATTAATATACATATATTTGTATGAAAGTCAGAGAAATATGGGTTACCTCCTCGGAAAGAGACAAAAATTTACATTGATAGCATCTTCAAGGAAGATTCGGAGTCCTTGAAAAAGAATAAGCCATCAAGCACTTTGTTGGTCAAAAGCTCCTTGCCACATAATTGGACGTCAGCTGCGCATTGCTTCTCAAATGTATTTTTTTTAATTTTTTGGATTATTGAATTATATATAAAATAAATGATGTTTTGATATCCTGCTGCTTGTTTGGAAACACTTAAATCTCACCCAAAAGTACGTTCAACAATGTTTTTCCGTAAAACGAGATAATCTCCTTCACATATTTACTTCGACTTACGTAAAAGTACCTCTCTCTATATATGCATTAAAATGGCTTAGTTTTCAATTAACAAAAAAAAGGGTCCAATACAAAATCTTGCGTATATAGAGGGGAGACTAAGGCTCCGCTTGGATGAGATGAAAAGTTGGGAGGAAAGAAAATGGGAGGAGAGAAAATGGAGAGAAGAGAGAAGTGGAGAGAAAATATCATCACCCATCTTGCTTGAATGGGTGAAAGAAAATAGAGAGGAAAGAAAATATGTAAATGGTTGAATGACTAAAATATTCTTAAATAAAAATCTTTTAATAAATAGTAACAAATAAAGTATTCTTAAAATATATTAAGTATAATATCAAATTAAATATGATAATGAAAAAATTATATTAACATTAATATCATTCAATAATTTAAAATCAAATTATGTATTAAAGATATCTTTTCAGATTATTATATTTCAAAATAAAATAACTTAGATAATAATATATTATATTTTTTAAGGTTGTGAGGTTTTAGTAAGCAATTAGAAAATAAATTAGATACTATAATATATCTTAAATCTTTTTTTTAAAAAAAGTCATGGTTAGAATTTTAAAAAAGTTATATGTTAAACTTAATTAGTTAGAATGAAAAAGTAATAAAAAAGTATGTGGGTAGATAAGAAAAAAGAGTTTTTTCTCTATTTTCTCTCCACGTGTGGAGAGAAAAGTTGGAGAGAAAATGTGGTGGGACCCACACCCTATTTTCTCTCCAACTTTTCCTCCCTCCCACCTTTTCTCTCTTATTCAAGCAGGAGAAAACACATTTCTCCCCTTATTTTTTCTCCAAGTTTTCTTTCCTCCTTCATTTTCTCTCCATCCAAACATAGTGTAGGAGTTTTCATGCCAGGTTGACTTGACTGTGGTACAAGTCCAAGTCATTATAGGAAGGGGCATGGAAAAAAATACCTCCAAGCCAGCCCGCCTATGCGTAAGAAATAAGCTTAAGTTGGAAATTGTATTAATTTCCTTCTTACATTCATTTTTCCAATCCTTTGAACATGTGCAAATAGGAAAAATTATTCTTTTAGTCATTTAACTTTTAACTCATTTATAATCCTGTTATTTAACTATACCCTGGTGCAATCAATTTTTATTGGTCACATGCGTCAAACTGGTTACTGGTAGGGTTGCAAGGGGAGGAACATGAAACCTACCTTAACAGATCCTGTTAGTGTATCTTTTTTTCAAAGAAAAAACCAAGAGTCAATATTTATGATATAATATTTAATATAAGCGTTTCTCATCCATGCATTTGGTGCCACTTAATGTAATATTCTAATTTTTTTAATTTGAGATTTAATTGAGGTTAAAAAATAATTAATCTCTCCACCACTTGACCTGCAAAGGAAGAAGTGGAAAAAAGAAAAGAGACAGCTAGACGCATGTTAGGGCAATTAATGCCCCAACACTGTTTACAGGCGGTGGGTGTTATATACAGGGAAAGGATCCTCTCCACTATTCAAAAAGTAGTGAAGATCTCCACTGCATATCCAACGGCTCCAAAGGCTGATATTTACCCAAATAATTCCTCCACTTTTCCCTCTTCTACTCAAAGAAAAAAAACGACAAATGAGAGCCGTTGGATGTGCAATGGAGATCTCCACTACTTTTTGAATAGTGGAGAGGATCCTTTCCCTTATATATACCCCCACCACCAGCTCCCATCAGCAAAAATAAAAGAGAGAGGTGAGAAAGGAGAGATGGGAAGAGAGGAGCTATCTAGAAGGGATTTCAAGTTACAAGGTTCTGTTTTGAGATTATTTATGTAAGTAAAATGATTTATTTTCAATATAGTTCTTTTATGAGAGTTATTATAAATATTTTTCTCTATCTAATGGTAGTAATATCATATTGATTAGAGAATATTTTGGGTATTTATATTTTTATATAGTTGGAGTTTTATTTATAGAAAACTATATAATAAGAGATACATTTTTATAACCATGTTCGACATGGTTAAATTTATTTATTGGACATTAGAGGTATTTTAGAAATTTATTTTGTATAAGGTTTTTAATATATAAAGTATTTTGAGTTATCAAAAGTTGAGTTAGATATTTTATTTAAGATTATTGAAGATAATAACGAATTTATGAAGGATTAGATATTTTAATTGAGGTTTATGGAGTTAATGGTAAATTTCTAATGATTTAGTTTCGTTATTAAAGTTTGAAAATAGAATTTGGAATTTTAGTAAAATTATAATTTTCCAATATTTAGAGATTTAGAGGAAATTAAGATATTTGAGGATTTTTGTAAACTGAGGGTTTTTATGAAATCAGAATATATGAGAAAGCAAAAAGGAAATAAACTAATACGTGATAATGCGTAATTGTGTAGATTAATTATAGAAATTGTTGGTGTTAGGCCAAGATTTTGCTTTTGTCATAACATTTCGTCGATGGATGAGAGGTAACCGCTTTCTACTTACTATGTATACTTGGGACATGTTTGGTGAGTGATTTTGAATTGATTAAGATATTATTATTTGATAAACTTTGTGTTGATAATATTGAAAATATATTATGAAGTTGGAATCAAATAATGGATGTGTTATGTTTTTTATAAATGTTCTTTTGACTTGATAAAAAAAACCCTTGAGCATGAAACTACTGATTTAAATATGCCACTGGTTATTCATGCTTGTATATATATCTTGTTGATGATAAATTGTGGATATACTTTGCTTAAAGAATATAAAACGATAATTGTGATATTGGGAGAGAGGGATGTGGTTATTGATGGGAGGCTGTTAAAGAGGAAATAATGGGGTGAATATTCGACATGCCAAAGAGAAAATAAGGTTGGAAGACTTCCAAGTCTAATTACCGGAAGATCCTATGCCCATTGTGATGAGGGCTTATAACACCCATGTGATGTGAAAGGAGGAACCTATGGTCCGGTCTTATGCTCTGTGGTACTTGGCCAGTCCACATCACTTACCGGTGAGCTTGTTGAATTGTACTACTAGTCAAATGGGACAGTACTAGGCCATGGGTTCAGTCAGAGGAAATAAGACTGGGAGTAATAAGGGAAAAAGAGAAATAATAATAAATCTCTATGGAATAATTTCCTATTCAATGTTGTGATGATGCGAGCTTAAAATCTATGTGATATTGAATCAATAATTGTGGAAAAGTGATTATGTGAATATTGATCGGATTGATCGTGTTGATAATGGTGATAACGAATATATTGATATGAATGTAAAGTGAAGAGAGATGATTATAAACTATTTGGAAAGTCTTAATATTACCCGTGAAATTATTTTCTTATACAATTAATTTTTTATCTCTCATCAACACTCGCTCGTATTCCTTTTAAGTAAGGAATGCTGGTTACTGGGACTTTTGTCTCATTTTATCAATTTAACGCTTTTCAGGTGACAATTTTGTGATGAATCATCGGGGAGGGTTACAAGGCAATAGATATTTTTGTATATCTCTGTATCGCCTCCTTTATTTATGTGTTGACGGTTGTATATTGCCATCTATAGGGCTCATTTTGCAAAACTGTATCTTACCGTGTCTACTGGAAACTTCAGTAATTTAGTTGAGAATGTTCATGGTATATTGAAGTAAGTTAATAAATATTGATTATACTTCAATTAATAACTTGAAATGAATTATATTTTGGGTATTAAGTTACGGATGTTACACTTAACCTCTGGTCTTCACTCTGCCAATAGAAAGAAACAGTGAAAATTGTGAGAAACTTACGAGAATTGTTGTATAAAGTCTTGAACCTAGGTATGTGTTTAGACACCTATGTATAGCTATAAAGCCTAGGTATGTGTTTGTTATGCACATTTCATTTCATTTTTTCTGTATTTTGATCGATCATCTCATATAATTTTTTTTCCTTTAGTTGTAGAGATGATAATATTACTGGTTTGTCAAATTGTATATACTCCATAGGATGGCTCAAACATTTATGGCAAGTGATCAAGAAGCATCTTCCTCAAACTTTTCCAACTCTAATTCAGCCCGAAGAACCTGGAAGTATGACGTTTTCTTGAGTTTTAGGGGTAAAGACACCCGTAAAAGCTTCATAGACCACTTGTATCATGCATTGAAAATGATTGGATTTAGAGTTTTCAGAGATGATGAAGAACTTGAGAGGGGAGAAATCATTACAGAAGAACTGAAACAAGCAATTGAGAACTCTTATTTTGCAATTGTTGTTCTCTCCGAAAATTATGCCTCTTCTTCATGGTGTTTAAATGAGCTCCAACATATTCTCTACTCACGAGATAATTTGTGTCAGCAAGTTTTCCCCATATTTTATAATGTAGATCCATCTCACGTACGCCACCAAAGAGGAAGTTTTGCTGAAGCTTTTGCAGCGCATCAAATGTTTCAAAGGGACAATAAGATCATTGAAAGCTGGAGGGATTCTCTCACTATAGTTGCAGACTTATCTGGTTGGGATTGCAAGGATCAGTAAATTAATTGTTTATTGGGTAAAATTATGTACCATATATTTTATACTTATAATTAACAGTCCAATATAGATATGTGCAATCAAGCTATTTGTATTGTTCTTATTTGAAATTAAAAAAGATTAGTTTCAAGTCCAAAATGGTTTGAAATATTGTTTATCAAATAACAAAAAAAAATATTATAATTACAGAAGGAATTATGAGTTATATTTCACCTATGATTTATGTTAAATATATCACATGTACATTTATATGTTGTTTTAAATTATAGGCTTGAAGCTGAACTTATTGAAAAGGTGGTTGAAGAGTTGTGGACCAAATTACGTTACAAACTACCACCTTATATTGAACACCTAATCGGAATTGAGGATAAATTAAAACAATTGGAACCACTTTTGGAGATAGGTGTGAATGACGTTCGGTTTGTAGGAATTTGGGGCTTACCTGGTGTTGGCAAGACCACAATTGCGAGGGCTTGTTTTGAAAAATATCATAGCCAATTTTATATTAGTTGCTTTCTTCACAATGTTAGGGCAACTTCAGAAAGAGATGGTGAGGTTTACTTACAAAGTAGACTACTTTCACATCTCAAAATTAGAGGCATGGAGATTGAAGACCTGTACGAAGGGAAGCAAATAATTCAAAGCTGTTTTTGTAATAAAAAAGTTTTACTTGTTCTTGATGATGTTAGGCACACAAGCCACTTAGAGAATTTAGCTAATAGGCCCAATTGGTTTGGTGCTAGGAGTAGAGTGATCATAACAACGAGAGATTTGGACTTGTTGCGTAGAGTGCATAAAGTGTATGCCCATGAGGTTCAAACTATGGACACCGATGAATCCCTTCAGCTATTTTGTCAGATAGCATTTGGAAGAGGCAAAGCTAAGGAGGATCTTTTGGAGATTTCTCAAACTGTTTGTGATTATGCAAAGGGCCTTCCTTTAGCTATCTCTATTTTGGGTTCCTTTTTCTGTGGAAGAACTAGTGTGTCAGAATGGGAAGATGCTTTGGATATGCTGAAGAAAGATCCACATAAATACATTTTTAGGATACTTGAAATCAGTTTCAATGTGTTGAGCGATACAGAACAAACAATATTTTTAGATATTGCTTGCTTCTTCAATGGCAAGAACAAAAACAAAGTAACACAAATATTGGAAAGTTGTGGTTTTAATGCAAAGATTGGAATAAGAACTCTACATGAAAAGTCCCTGCTAAAGGAATATGACAATGCTTTAGTGATGCATGATTTGCTGGAACAAATGGGCAGAAAAATTGTTGTAGATAAATCTTCTCATGATATTGGAAATCGTAGTAGATTATGGTCCAAGGAAGACATTATATTGATGAAGTTTTGGAAAATAGTTTTGTGAGTGTTGAACTTAGCTATTAATAGCTTTGAAATTTTATATCTTATTAGTTTCTTATCAATAAATTTTGATGCCATTTTTTGTGTGGCTAATTTTGTTTATTAGGGCACGAAAGAAATACAAGGTATGGTTTCGTCGGACTCTTGTGAGAAATGTTGGAATCCTGAAGCATTTTTAACATTACATGACCTCAGACTTCTCATGTTATCATCAAGTGATTTCAACCTTTCCCATGGCCTCAAATATCTTTCTCGTGATTTGAAAGTATTTCACTGGACAAATTATCCTTAGACACTCTTCCTTCTAGAACCCAACTGTACAAACTTGTTGATCTTAGCATGCATCACAGCAAATTAAAGAAATTTTGGAATAAAACCCTGGTAAGTTGAATAGATATATACCTTATCCTTAAACTTTGATGCTATAGATATGTAGTGTAATTGATTGTGCAAGCTCACACAATGTATTTTCATTGATTCTCATATATTTGTTTGACCAGTGTTCCAAGAATCTAAAGTTTTTGGACTTGAGGTATTCCTAAAATTTGATTGAGACTCCTGATTTCTCTCTACTCCCAAATCTGGAAAGATTAGAACTTGAAGGCTGTGAACGTCTTGTTGACCTCCATGCTTCGATTGGACAACACAAAAAGCTACAAGTGTTGAATCTAAAAGGTTGCAAAAATCTCAGAGCCCGATGTCCAAAGAAATTGGAAATGAGTGCTCTGAAAGAACTTGTTCTTTATGGGTGCATTCGAGTAAAATGTCTGCCAGAGTTTGGGGAAAGTATGAAAAATCTAGAAACGCTTGACATTGGGGAGACAAATTTTGTGAAACTTCCAGAATCACTTGGATTATTGACTGGTCTGAAGACATTAAAGTTACGAGGCTGCAAGAACCTTGTGTGCCTTCCCCAGAGCATTGGCAAGTTGAAACATCTTGTACTTGTTGATATTGGTGGGTGCTTAAAATTTTCCAAGTTGCCAGAAAATTTGAATGAAATTGAAGCCTTGGAAGAACTTGATGCTAGTGAAACCAATATAACAGAAGTACCTTGTTCCATTGGTGGTTTAAAAAAAGTCAAGAGACTGTCATTTGGTGGGTGTAAAAGGCCAACATCGAACTCTTGGAGCTTGATTCTTATGTTGAAGCACATGCTTTGGGGGCATTCAATTCACAAGGGCTTAACATTGCCTCCTTCAATCTTCAATCTTAAATATCTGAAGAAATTAGATTTAAGCTACCGCAATATTGATGATGGATCCATTCCGAATGACTTGTGTGGCTTACCATCATTGCGGAGTTTAGATCTAAGCGGGAATAAGTTTAAGAATCTACCTGCTGGTTGCATATCCAATCTTTTGAAACTGCGAGTTCTTCTTTTGAATTCTTGTTCAGAACTTCAGTCATTGCCGCAGTTAGCACCAGGTTTACTAACGATGAATGCAGAAGAATGTTGTTCATTGGAAACAGTGGCTTATGAACAATTATTACATCTCTTTACTTCTATTGACCAGGTAAATATACGAATAGATAGCTACGTATATTTTATTCTATTATTAGCTATATTACAGGGAAATAGTAGTGTATATATAATTTGACATGTATTTTTTTTATTTTCGGGTTTAGGTGGAAAGCTGGGAGGAGGGAGAAACTCTTGGGGTGACAATTCCATGGAGTAAAATACCATCATGGTTTGATAATCAAAATGATCTTCGTCTGGATGACCGAGGTGAAGCTTCAATGATGGTAGACATGCCTCCTTGTGAAGAAATTTTAGGAATTGGGTTGTGCTTTGTCCTAGACCATGATAAGTTTTTTTCCACTGAACCCTACAAAATTCCTTCAGCTCACCCAAGTTGTTGGTTTGATTTTGCCGAAATTCCTAGCCCAAATAGTCCTCATGAGCTTGTTACTACTAGAGGAAGGGTGCGTTCAAATCGAGTAGGAATGAAGTCAAGTCACCTTTGGATCGTGTTTTGGAAACAAAGAGAGGAACTGAGTCATATTCTCCAATTAAGCGAGTACAGTCATATTCCCGTGAGATTTCGTGTCGACGAAAGGGATAGAGAATCGGATGCAAAATTAGCTTCAATCAAGTGTGGATGGCGTGTCATACGCAAAGCTAATTTTCAAAACATGGACGGCAACTCAATGACTCACTATCTCTTTCTGGCATCGGAACAACACATAATGACCAAGATGTCACTTCTCATCATTATACTCATACACTCTTGATTTTTATAAGTTATTTTGAACGGGTTTCGTAAAGACCAAATTTTTTAAAAAAAGTTTATCAACATTTATTTAAAATTCAATAACACTTCAACTTTATTTTTATTTAATATTGCACCCGGTCATTGATATAAAAGTTGGTTTATTGTTTTTTATAAACCCAAATACATTTGGTAAAATCATTTATTTATCTACATCATTAGGATCATATATCAATTTAATTTATAAGTTTGACAAATTAGTTTAGAAAAAAATGGTAAATAGAAATACTTTAAAACAATATATGCAGCTTCCTTAATTTCTCAAAACAAATGCAATTGACTCATATATTAAGGATTCCATGAACTATAAATTATACACCATGAGAATGAAGTCATCTCAATAATAAATAGATAAAATTGATCAAAATGTTCATTCTCTTTGTCATTCTTCCCTATAGATAGGATAAAAGGAATACATTCTCCTCTCATTCTTACCCTAAACTACACCCTATATACCCTAATATTTTCTGTCTGCTTAACTCATTCCTTACTTAATGAAATTTAGGACTCATTTTCAATGAAGTCATGGAGATGAAGGCGTTTAGATAACACCCACCCACATATCATTGTCAGCAAGAGAGGGATTAAAAGCAAAAATATAGGTGGAAGATGAAAACAATACATAGAAAAATTAAACTAACAGAACAACCACGAGAAGTAAACTTGGTTTGTTATAATGTAATAATGGCATTAGGTTAAGAGATTTCATAAAATAAGAAACAAGCATGACATATGGATGGAGATATGTCATTTACATTTGAAAATGATACATTG
This sequence comes from Vachellia pachyceras, assembly GCA_025593235.1. Classification (NCBI taxonomy): domain Eukaryota; kingdom Viridiplantae; phylum Streptophyta; class Magnoliopsida; order Fabales; family Fabaceae; genus Vachellia; species Vachellia pachyceras. Next base: position 13,646 of record JANTPZ010083756.1, read on the forward strand.
GTGATATTAGTAAGAACTTATCTCACGTCTATTACTCAAAGAAAGAAGGTTTTATTTGATTATATTTATAAATCATTTAATTAAATTTTTATGTGAGTATAAAATTTTACCTTTTATTTATTTTGTGTTAACTTTATTCTTATATGCTATGATGGATATTAATAAATAGATATAAAATTAGAAAGTTGTTACATTTTAAGGTGTAGTTAATGTGATTTAAAATTTTTCTTGATTTACATGAAATATATCTTTAAAAATTACTCATCATAAATAGGATAGAAGTGCATATAAATGAGGATGAAGTACGCACCCTAATTATTTCATTTTTTTGGGGTGATGTTTATGCAGGGAGTTCGTACCCCAATGGCCCTGGATTGGGAATCGGTTGAAGTCCGTTGCGAAAACATCAGGAAAAGATGGTCCAATAGTACTACCAGACGGTGAAGTGTCAGACCATGGTGTATCACTGGGATAACGGTGGTGGAAGGATTTTTTTTAATTTAACTTTTGCAAACTTAAAATAAAGTTACATTGTCTAATATAATTTACGTGTAAAAGAAAAAAAAAGAAGTCATTATGGCAAAGTAAAACTTGTTTAAATCAGCAATGTAAAAGTGAATCCAGATATGATATAAAATGATTGAAAAGTATGTATAGTTTTGTGTTGATGATGCTGAGGTACGTGACAATTTCCTTTTATCTCTTAATTAGAGAATGTCAAAGTTGGTGTTATTATGATTGAGACTCAAATTGCTCGATTGTGACTGCTAGTTTAGTCTTTATTATAGATCCACTTAGAAATGAAATTTTTAATCTTAAATATAAGTCTTTAGTGGTTATTACCAACTGTTTTTTTTTTTCAATTTTATCATTATTTCATTCTTGCTGTGAATAGAGGGAGGAGGTGAGAATCATCTGTAAATGTAGAGAAAATATTTTAATAAGAATAAATTTAAAGAAATGTATCAATTTAAGTTACTATTTAATTATTTAACTAATTGAAATGAATTCAGAGATGAGAGCATACGATTCAACAGTTAAATTATTATTATGATCACTAAATGCTGTTTTTTGTGTCTATTCCCAACCACCTACCAAAGTCTATAAGGAAAATCCAACAAAAAATACCACTTCAATTTTAAAATTCCAAAAAGTTCGACTTAATAAGAAAAAATAATACATTGGCCATATGGTAGGAATATGGAATTTTAATATTTGGATAAAAAGATAAAATTACCCTCCAAAGAGTTTTTTAAAATTTAGAAGGCAGGCTTGATACACTGAGTAATGAAATTAACAACACCTTCACTTATTTTTACAACTTTGATAATCTTATTTACAATTAATTTTAATCACTTCAAAACTTCATTATTTAAGTTGTTTCCTATTTTGTGATGATATTGATAACACCTCCAATCATTTTACAATTTCAGTACGTAACACCACTAAAACCTTATTTTTACATTATATAAATTGTTTCTTACACTTAAAAATATATTAATAACACATTTAACTATTTCCACAACTTGGGCAATGCTATTTATAACTTTTTTAATCACTTCAAACTAGGGGAAGTTTAATCAATGGGCCATCATTTAAGCCCTTTTATACACTTGTAAGGATATTGACAACGCCTCAACCCATTTTCATAATTTGGGTAACATCATGAACAACTCTTTCATTTACATTATTTAAGTCATTTATTACATTTGCAATAATATTAACAAAACCTTTTTGGTTTCTCCTTGAAATATATTTTATAAATTACTATAATTTCCAAACTATTTTTTCGCTTCTAAAATCATATATCTGAGGCCTCTGAATATTTTAAATAATTATATTTAGTTAATTATTTACTAAATATTTAAATATTAAATAACTTTTAAAATTTTTTAAATGTTATTTTTGTCATTCTTACTTGAACTGGGACTCCATTACTGATCAGTGAATTTTTCTCTATCTTTTGGGATTCTATAAAATTTTCTGATATTTTGGTCAAACTTTAACTAAAATGCCCTTTAACATTTCTTAGTTTAACAAAATGCCCTAAAATTTAAAAAATGACTTTTTGATCCGAAGAAATTCTAAATTTTCACTTGGCTCCCTATTTCAAATATCACTTTGATCCCTTAATTTCACAAAATGACACTTTCGTTCCTTACTTTTTAAAACGACAATTTTGCCTCTATTTTCCACACATTTTTCCACTCTTCTTTGCCTTTTCTGTCATTCTCGGCCCTTAATCACTTTCTATTTTCCACACATTTTTCCACTCTTCTTTACCTTTTCTTTCATTCTCGACCCTTAATCACTCTGTAGTAACTCATTTAACTTTCATAAACAGTTATAGAAAACTTAGATATTACAAAAACACAGTTAGCTCTGAAGCTGAAGAACACGGGTAATGCAGTCTGAATTAGAGTGAAACCTCTCAGAGAATCTGAAACCGTATCTTCAGAAACCGATGAACTGAAGTTAGATTATTCATCGATGCAGTTCATTGAAGATGACGCAAGGTACGGAATGTTGTAAATCTGATCATTAATGTCCTTCATCTCGTAATGAATTTCAAAGTTCATGTTATACATGATTGATTCAGAATTTGCGGTCTTCTAACTATAATTCCTCTGTTAAATTATATTATTATCACCTTATGCTATTATGGTATGCCTATTCCCAACGCCTACCAAGTCTTTATTGCCCCCAGAAACATGTAAATGTAATCGTCAATTGGCACAAATACACTTGGAATAATGTGTAAAGAAGTGAGAGACAATACAATAACTAATGTTATTTTGTAAAAACTCATGCTTCGTCACCTTTTAGCAGCTATTACTCAGTTCCTGTCTCCATCAATTGATAACTAGAGATTAATAAAAGGGCTAAAGGGGGAATGCGTCCTGAAGTATTTATGGAATTGTACTGGGTGTTCAGAAGTTTTGTGAACGGCAATGTTACCCAGTGGCGGATCTAGGACCCCGACTCAGAGGGTGCAAAACTATTTGTTGAGAAGATAAGTGAGATTTATTCTTAATATCTTTTGAGAAAAAATTGAGCAAAAATTCAGTGGGTTCAAAATTAGCAAATGAGTGGGTGCAAAATAAATCACATAGTACTAATATATACCTAATTTTTTGAAAGTCAGGGGGTGCGACTGCACCCGGTGGGGACCAAGTAGGTCCGCCCATGATGTTACCCCATAAGTGTAGAAAACGGTACATGTTATCATATCCGTTAAAATGATTAAGTTTAACTGTTAAATAATTTTATTTAATTGAATAAAATTTTAATTAATTGTTAGTTGACTCTCTGCATTCATTAGGGCTAGAGTGAAATTGAATTGTTTCCTACATTTCAGGGCTATATTGTCCTCCAAAAAACTTTCGAACAACCAGTGCAACTTTGTAGATACTTCCAAGGTAAATTTCCCACTTTACCCTTAATAAATTGACTGACATCATTCAATGCGTTATATAATGCATGCTTGCTGTTGCTGCTCCTGCTACGTACTGAAGCATTTTAAAGCAAATTTCAGATTTTGGTTTTGGACGACAGAGAAAGACACACACCAATGAGCTTACCAGTCCTGATCTGTCTGAGGCAGAGCCGCAAAGAAATGCTACATATATCTAAACTCCTTGCAGGGTATGGCCAGTGTTTAATTAATAGGATGTTGCCTTTGTTGTGTTGTAACCTTCATTATGATCTTTGAGGCTCATGTATCCGCAAGAGGTCAACAAATAATAATGTCTTTATGCATCAACTTCGTTCTTACATTATTAATTTCAGTGCGGAGTTGTTACTTCCTACTTACATATTTTATACTTGAATGTGATAACATGTACTAGTATTTTAGCAGATACTGAATAACAGAACACATCCAGCCTTTATCTCTAGACAAAGAACATATGATATGACGGTGTTGACGGAAAATGAATCGAACGCACATGATATAAACAAGGGTTCTAAGTGTGTATTATTGTGCGTGTTTCCCTAGACAAGTTCATGTTAGGTGAGCAAAGACTCGAACGAAGTGGTTAAGCCAGGTTGACTTGACTTGAATAGTGATTTATTTTGTCTTGGCTCTAAATTTTAGCCCTTACATCCATGTTACAATTCAGATCTTTTTCCTTTCCTTTTTTCCATGAAACAAAGGGAACAGGAAAACAAATCGCCAATTAAGATATAGAAAAGAAATAAATATTATTGCATCCTTCTGTTTTTTTTTATTATTTGCGGGCGGACACTATAACAATGTAAATCAAATACGACAGTTAAAGGAATTTAGATTGAGAATATCCAAATTTCTAATCCGTTTAATTGAATTTGCATGCCTCACCACATGAATCGAGTTAATCCTGGCAATTTCTTGACCTCCCCACTTCATCCTTTTGAAATCTCTCAGGGAAAAATCATTTTACTCTTTTTTTTATAACTAGAAAAATCATTTTACTCTATTAACAGCTTCAAAGTCCACATAACTTTTTGTTGCTTGCATCAGGAGTTAACAAAATAAAATTAAAGGATTTAATTAAGAGAGTAAAACATACGACTTGCGCTAAAAAGAATTGATCGAGAAAAAATAAGTTCTAATAGATACGTGAAAAATGGTTTCCTGATCCTTTTTAAAAATTAATATACATATATTTGTATGGAAGTCAGAGAAATATGGGTTACCTCTGCGGAAAGAGACAAAAATTTACATTGATAGCATCTTCAGGGGAGACTCGGAGTCTTTGAAAAAGAATAAGCCATTGAGCACTCTTTTCGTCAAAGCTCCTTGCCATGAATGTGGAGTATTAGATACGCGCCCCAGCTGCCACTCAAATTTGGGTGCTTCCCAAATGTATTCTTATTTCTTTAGATTATTGGATTCTACATAAAATGAGTGATATTTTGATATTTTATAAAAAAAATAGTTTAGTTTTCAATTAACAAAACACGGGTCCAATACAAAATCTTGAGTATATTAAGGGGAGACTAGGAGTATTTACGCCAGGTTGATTTGACTGTGGTGGTACAAGTCCAAGTCATGTAGGAAGGAGCATGGAAAAAAATACCTCCCAGCCAGCCTATGCGTAAGAAATAAGCTTAAGTTGGAAATTATATTTCCTTAGTTTCACATTCATTTTTCCAATCCTTTGGACACATGCAAGGGTCAATATAACATCATTTATTTCTTTACTTCTGTTTCATATAAAACAAGGAAAATTAACCTTTTAGTCATTCAATTTTTAACTTACTTATAATTCCGCCATTCAACTAACCTTGGTTATTGGTCACACACGTCAAACTGGTTACTGTGGTGGGGCTGCAAGGGAAGGAGCATGGAACCTACCTCTATCTTTTTTTTTAAAGAAAAAACCAAGAGTCAATATTTATGATATAATATTCAATATAAGCGTATCTCATCCATACATTTGGCGCCACTTACCCTCTGGCCTTCACTCTGCCAATAGAAAGAAACAGTGAAAATTGTGAGAAACTTACAAGAAAATTGTTGATTCGACCATCTTACAACGCCAGGAGCAAGTTAAAAGTCTTGAACCCTTGTATAAATATTAACCTTTAGAGTTTAGACACATATATTGCTATAAGCCTAGGTATGTGTTTGTTATACACACTTCATTTCGTTTTTTTCTGTATTTTGATCGATCATCTCATATTTGATTTGTTTTTCTTTAGTTGTTGTAGAGATGATAATATTACTGGTTTCTCAAATTTTATGTACTCCATAGGATGGCTCAAACATTTATTGCAAGCGATCAAGAAGCATATTCCTCAAACTTTTCCAACTCCAATTCAACCCGAAGAACCTGGAAGTATGATGTTTTCTTGAGTTTTAGGGGCAAAGACACCCGTAAAGGCTTCACAGACCACTTGTATCATGCATTGAAAAGGACTGGATTTAAAATTTTCAGAGACGATGAAGAACTTGAGAGAGGAGAAGTCATTACAGAAGAACTCAAAGAAGCAATTGAGGACTCCCATTTTGCAATTGTTGTACTCTCCAAAAATTATGCCTCTTCTTCATGGTGTTTAAATGAACTCCGACATATTCTCTACTCACGAGATAATTTGTGTCAGCAAGTTTTCCCCATATTTTATTATGTAAACTAGATTGTACTCCCCCGCGCAATGCGCGGGATGATTTCACTTCATGATGTTTAAAAAAGATATCACATTTTAATTTGTAATTTTAAAAAAGTAATTGAAACAACTGAAAAATTTAGTATCGATAACATATAAAAATTGCCAATTAAATTTTATAAAAAAATTCAATTCAACCTTTTCAAAACAAAAGACAACTAAAAGCAAGTTCATATATGAATATTTTAGCTTACAACTTTGGTATGCCTTCATTTGCTTAGTGTATTTTCCAATGCTTACACCATACCATTTTTTTATAAGTTGAATTAAAGACTTATTATATTTTATATTGTTTTGTGATGCGTTAAAAAATTTGAAATTATTTCATTTTAATTTCAATTAAAAAAAAATCAACCTTCCATACTAAATAAGTATGTCAAACAAAATTTTTGAAACCATTAAATTTTACTAATGAAACACATAATAGCCTTTTGCACGGAATCTT
>JANTPZ010083758.1:0-41914 GCA_025593235.1 Vachellia pachyceras
ATGTCTCAAGACTCCAATGCAAGCAACTTAGTAAAGCTTGCTGCAGAAGGCAAGACTCGGAGATTTTGGGTGAATGATGGAATACTCTACACCATTGGAAACCGAGTATATGTGCCAAAATGGAGTAACCTTTGAAGGGATATCCTGAAAGAGTGCCGTGATTCCATGTGGGCCGGACATCCAAGTATGACCCGAACACTTGTTCTCGTACAAAATCATTTCTATTGGCCACAAATGCAAGAGGATGTCGAAGCATATGTGAGGACCTGCTTAATATGCCAGCAAGATAAAGTTGAACAACAACATCCTGTTGGTCTACTCGAACCCCTGCCGATGGCAGAAAGACCATGGGAGAGTGTCTCCATGAACTTTATAGTTGCTCTCCCTAAGTCTGAAGGATGTGGGAGTATCATGGTGGTGGTCGACAGATTCAGCAAATATGCCACCTTTATACCAGCCCCAGCAAATTGTAAAGCTGATGAAGCAGCACGCTTGTTTTTCAAGCATGTCGTGAAATTATGGGGGATCCCTCGAAACATCGTTAGTGATCGAGATCCCTAATTCACTGGGAAATTCTGGAGAGAACTTTTCAAACTCTTGGGGACAAACTTGAACTTCTCAACAAGCTTTCATCCTCAGAGTGATGGGCAAATAGAGCGAATCAACGCTTTGTTAGAGCTCTACCTTCGACACTATGTGAGCGCTCATCAATGAGATTGGGCCAAGTTGCTTGATGTGGCTCAATTCTCTTACAACTTACAGCGAAGCAAGTCGACAGGTAAGAGCCCTTTTGAGATAGTTACCGGACAACAGCCTTTAAACCCCAATGCACTTGCCATACCATACATAGGAGACAATCCGGCTGCTTATAAGTTTACCAAGGAGTGGCAACAAGAAGCCGATATTACTCATGCCTGCCTGGACAAAGCCGCTTGTAAAATGAAAAAGTGGGCAGACAAGAACCGGCGCCCCATTGAATTTCAAGTTGGTGACTTGGTTATGGTGAGGTTACTACCGAATCAATTCAAGTTACTACGTAAGGTCCATAAAGGCTTGGTCAGGAGATATGAAGGTCCTTTCCCTATCGTCAAGTGTGTGGGAAAGCTTGCGTATCAAGTACAACTCCCTCCCAAGCTTAAGATTCATCATGTCATTCATGTCAGTCTCTTGAAGAAGTATTGTAGAGATGAAGAAGATCCATCTCGAGGTATCTCTACAAGAGCATCGACAGCGGTCATCACTGAGTACGACAAGGAGATAGAAGAAATCCTTGCTGACAGGGTGATTAGAAAGAGAGGTGTTCCCAACTACACCGAGTACTTAATCAAATGGAAGGGTCAACCCGAATCTGAAGCCAGTTGGGAACGAGAGGACCTCCTGTGGTAGTTTAATGATCAAATCCAATGCTACAAAGAGGAAGCCACGACGAGGATGTCGCGAAACTAAGTGGGGGAGAATGCCACGATCTATGAGGTTATGAAGCTCCGGAATGTCCCAGAATCCTCCAGAAGGCTCCCAAATAACCTTAGGAGTGCTAGAGAATGCCAGGATATTCTAGAGAAGTCTACACAACTCTAGCCTCAATATTTTAATATTTTTCTCTAGATTCTTCCATGTAAATATCTAGATATTTGTTAAGAGAATTCTAGAGAATGAATTGTAACCGTATGATCGATTTGATCTCCACCATACATTAAGGAGGTGGGAACATTCTAGTTTCAAGGGGGAGGCCTATAAATACCTCACCCCTCCTCATTTGTAACAACAACCTCAAGTTCCAAAATCAATACTACTCTCACATTCTCCAAGCTCTTTCTCTTGCCCTCAAGCTTTCTCTTTTCCTCAACTTTGCCAAGCATCCTCTTTTATAGAAAATAGGCTTACTTAGCAACTTCAAGTGAAGATTGTCTAAGTGCCGCATGGGTTGAAAGACTAGCCCCGTGACAGTACGCTCACTTCATGTTATCATTTCATCTATGGTAAAATTAAGTGATTTAATTGTCGGCCTTTTTAGCTAAAGAAAAGTCGTGGTTCCATCAGGGATCTAGTTAAAAAGTGAGCTAGATATAGTATTTATGTTAATAGCTAGGTTGGGTGAAAACATTTTCAAAAGATTAATTGTTATGGTTGTGAAATTTGATTCAAACGGTTGAAATCAAATGTTAAAAACTGTATACAAACTTTACTCAGAGGCATTTGAAGCCCAGGATTACCTTTCCCTATTATACTTCGTGTGATTTGGGAATTTCATTGGGAGAAAGGAGTTTACAAATTCTAAGGTATTTTGCAGATTTCTAGATGGTTTTGCGGATTTTAAAATGGTTTTCATGGATTTTAAGATGGTTTTTAATTAAGGATTTTGATATGGTTTTGTCTCGGCTTATATACACCGTTGGGGAAACGGTGTTCCCAAACAAGCACGAATCATTATACATAATAAAATCCCTCTCCTTTAGATAAAAAAAATGGAAGTATGCGCTTGTTCAAGGATAAAAATTAGTTGAAATGTGCTCTTGAGTCAAATTCATTTTTTCACTTTTAAAGAACTCTCTCAATCTCTTGGTTAAGTTTTTCTTTAAACATATAATTTAAGTGTCACCTTGCTTTAACAATGTCAGTCAAATAGATATATGTCTATCCTATACACAAACTGTCTATTTAATAAACAACTTTCAAGTCTAACATGATTTTATCTAAGTTCTACGGTTAAATTATCTTTCTCAAGCGTCATTCAACTAAACAAAACAATCCAAATGATAACCTAGCACTTGGAAGCATTAAGAGTGATATAAAATCTATAGAAATTTTCATTCATCAAGAAAAGAGAGGAAGAAGTTAGTCTAAATCGATCCAATAGTTCAAAGTAATGATAAAATAAGAAACTTAGCTACTCATAGTCATCAATACATCAAAACTAAACAAAATAGTATGGCCCATTTCAGAAAATGAGCGAAAAGAAGAGAGAAGTAAGATAAACCAAGATTTCTGATATGAAAATTGCTAAATCTTCAACCCAAAACTCAATGCCTTCAATAAAAACTTTTCTCCCAAGCTGCCTTAGCTCCATATTGTCTCTCCCCAGTCTGAATGGATAGTAATATAAACTCCCAACAGCGGCTTTTCAACATTTGCTGCGGCAAATTACATAGAGAGGGAGCTGCAAATTTCAGATTGGTTCACCGTGTAAAATATTGGGTTCACTATGGTGAATGACACAAAGAAGGTGTTGAGATCCTAGGTTGATTCTCCACTGCGAATGACACAATGAGCGTCTTCTCCTTGATTGGGCGTTCACAGCGGTGAATGCTTTTGCTAGTTTGGTGAACGTGAAGCTCTACCCTTTTCTTTTTTTCTCTTTTCTTCATGCTAATTCAACCTTGTCTTAGTATCTTTATGTTCTTCTAGTTCCTCTCTTCCACTTCCTACAAAAGATATCTCTTATTTGTCCTTCCATAGAACAAATGAAAACGACTTTCAAGCACTTGTTTCAACAATTTCGTTAAAATTTTCATTCAATTACTCTAAGCATATTTTCTTTGATTTGAAGATTATAAAAGCACACAATTGATTGTCAAAACTGTAGGAAAGTATAAGAAAAATGTGTCAAAATGGTATAAAAGCAAACTCCTAAAATTAGAATTTTACTTGTCCGCAACAAAAGACCACTGAGTTTAATTTATGTACATCTTTGCTCAATCATCATTGCATGTGCGAAAATGTCCTTATATGCAGCTCAAGAAATCATGCAAGAGAAGAAATCAAGGAAATATACTCAGATGAATAAATTTATAATCTCAAAACAAACTCTTTAAGAATTCTCGAATTTGTGTATGCAAATAGAGTTAGAGAACATCTCATGTGTACCCAATACGGTTTGATGAAACATCTAAGTTCATAAGCAGATCTTCAAACCCATAACTTACTGCCTACTTCTTCCTCCTCCACCTGTAATCCATCCCTACAACCATAAAATCAAAGGGTCTTTTTAGATTGTAATGTGGCTACGGCTTGGGTAAATTGAAAGGATGTGAAAAAGGATATTTACAAACATTTTAAATAAATGGAATATAAGCAATGTTGTTGATGATGGCTCTTGTTGAGCTTATTGTTGAGTTTTGTGATTTTGGGAAGCCTTAATTCATAAGGAGCGCCCAGATTTCTAGAAAATGTGTAAGAGCATGATTTAAGGTTGAATCATGAGCAAAGAGGTTATTAGAGATGAGATTATAGTAACCTATTGAATGAAATGATGAAAAATCATTTTTCTCTTTCCATTGATGATTTTCCATTTGAACAAAGTAGTAGGGAGGAGATGGAATTTGATAATTTTAATACTTCCAGTGAGTTTAATATGAAAAATTGTGTAGGGTACTAAAATCTGGAATTGCTGATCAAGAATGATTCATCACTTTTGATCTGATTTATTCAAGAGCATAGCTGAGTACATAAATAGAGCAAATTAGAGTTAACTAACTACCTAGAATCTAGGAATATCTAATTTGAATTAAATAATAGAATCTAAGAATATCTAATTTAAATCAGAATATAATTTGATTCAAATATCCTAATATTAAGCAAAAAGATTACATAAGAAAATAATAAAAATCTAAATACAATTAGATCCTAACTAATAATTATTAAGCTGATTGAATCCCAGTTGTATGTCATCCAACACTCCCCCTCAAGCTGAGGAGTAGATATCAATCATCCCTAGTTTGCTTGATAGTTCTTCAAACTTTAGTTTTGCAATAGATTTAGTAAGGATGTCCGCTACTTGATATTTTGTGGGTACATATCTGACTTCTATTATCTTTCCTTCTATCCTTTCATTAATGTAATGATGATCTATCTCCAAATGTTTCATCCTGTCATGATGAACAGGGTTCTTCACAATTTCAATTGTGGCCATGTTATCACAAAATAATGTTATCGAACTTTCATAATCTATATTCAATTCTTTGAATAATCTCTCGAACCATAGACCTTCACAAAGTCCTAGAGCTAAGGCTCTAAGTTCAGCTTCTGCACTACTACAAGAAACTACTGGTTGTTTCTTGCTTCTACAAGTTACAAGATTCCCCCAAACAAAAGTACAATATCCCATGGTAGATCTTCGATCAACTACAAAACCTATCCAATCAGCATCTGTATATATCTCAATTCCTCTATTAGTTCCCTTCTTGGCATACAATCCTTTACCTGGAGCAGATTTGAGATATCTAAGAATCCTTAAAACTGCAATCATGTGCTTTTTATTGGGTAGATTAGAGAATTGACTTATAACACTCACAGCATGAGCTATATCTGGTCGAGTATGAAAGAGATAGATTAGTTTACCAACTAACCTTTGATATCTCTTCTTATTAATTAATGGACTTTTTTCACACAGGCCTAATTTTCTGTTCAATTTCATGGGAGTAACACACAATTTACACCCTAACATTCTAGTTTCATGCAGCAAATCAAGTACATACTTTCTTTGAGATACTGCAATGCCAGTTTTTGATCTGGTAACGTCCATGCCTAGGAAATACCTTAGCCCCCTAGGTCCTTTATCTCAAAATCAGAGGCTATGAACCCTTTTAATCTATCAATTTCCACTGTATAATCACCAGTAAGTATAATATCATCAACATAAACAATTAATATAGACATCTTACCCTCTCTATGTTTAATGAAGAGGGTGTGGTCAGATTGACAATGAGAATAACCATACCTCTTAAGAGATTAGGTAAATCATTCAAACCATGCCCTTGGTGATTGTTTGAGTCCATACAAGGACCTTTAAGTCTTCAAACTTTTCCTTCATTGTCATATGTTTTAAAACCAGGGGGAATCTCCATATACACTTCTTCTACTAGATCCCCATTTAAGAAGGTACTTTTTACATGTAGTTGATGTAATGCCCAGTCAAGGTTTGCTGCCAGGGAAAGGAGCACCTTAATAGTGTTAAATTTGGTCACTGGTGAAAATGTCTCTTGATAGTCAATACCATAGGTTTGAGTGAAACCTATGGCTACAAGTGTCGCCTTATGCTTGTTAAGGCTCCCATCCGGATTGTATTTGTTTGTGAGAATCCATTTACATTCGACTGTATTTTTTCCCTTTGGAAGCTTTGTTAATTCCTAAGTTTTGTTTTTCTTGATGCTTCTATCTCCTCATAGACTGCTTTTCTCCAAGCTGGAATTTTTAGTGTCTCATGAACATCCTTCAGAATTTTTTCTATTGACACTCTAGCTATAAATACTTTCATACTAGGAGACAACCTATCACATGAGACAAAGTTACCAATAAGATGTCTAGTACAAGATCCTACCCCTTTCCTTAATGCTATTGGGCACCAATGATCATCTACTTGTGGATTTGAGGAAGGGATGGATGATTGGTTTGATGAGAGTTGCTGGACTTCTCTTGAAGGTTGATTCCTCATCCTTTGTGATTGATTTTCAGCAGCTATTTCTACTGGTTCAATATTCTGAACACCACATACGTGATCCTCATTCAGACCCACCTTTTAGGAAGAACCCACCTCTTGGGAAGAAGTTTCAGGTGGTTCAAAAGTAGTTGCAGGTTGATCTGAGGTACTATCTAACTCAGGTAGGGGTTGAAAATAAGAGGGTTGAGACATGTTCAAAGTAGTACTTGTTCGGAAGTCAAAAATAGGCCATTCATAACTAGCACTCTCCCCCTGAATGGGCAATTTTTGGTAATAAGGAAGTTGTTCAGCAAAAGAAACGTCAGAAGACACATAATACTTCATAGTAGGTGGATGATAACAACGATAACCTTTTTGTGAGTGAGAATAGCCAACAAAGATACACTTAAGTGCTCGGACGTCCAGTTTGGAGGCTAGTGTGGCATGAACATACACTGTACAACCAAATATTTTAAAGGGAAGAGAATGGGTGAAGATGGTTGAAGGAAGAGCTTTAAGGAAAACATGATGAGAGTTTGAAACTGAAAAGTTTTAGAGGGTAATCTATTAATAAGGTAAATAGAGGTTAAAACAGAATCAGCCTAAAATGACTAAAAGCATTAGAGGCCAACAAAAGGGAGTGAGTCATATTAAGGATATGTCTATTTTTTCTCTCGGAGACCCCATTTTGTTAAGGGGTATGGGGGTAAGAACTTTGGTGATGGATACCATGAAGGGTGAGGAAATTTTTCATTGTGGAGTTGAAATATTCTTTACCATTATCAGTACGTAGAACCTTTATTTTGGTCTGGAATTGAGTGTCAACAAAGGCATGAAAGCTTTTGAAAACAATAAGAACCTCCGATTTTTCCTTGAGAAGGTAGACTCAAGTCAAACGAGTATGATCATCAATAAACATTACAAACCATCGGGACCCATTGGTACTAGGAATTTTGGAGGGCCCCCAAACATCACTATGAATAAGTTGAAAAGGCTAACTTGGTTTATAAGGTTAGAGGGATAATTGTGGCATGTGTGTTTAGCAAGAGAACACGTGTCACAATGAAAGGAAGATAAATCTTTATTTGAAAATTGATGATACAACTTTTTGAAATACTCAAGACTAGGACGTCCAGAATGAGAATGCAACAAACTAATTTCACTCAAAATAGAATTTGAAAGAAAACAACTGGGTAAACTAGTCCTAGGAATATTGGATGCTGCAGCAGCTTCATTCTTGAAGTAGTAGAGGTCTCCAACTTTCTCACAAAAACCAATCACCCCCCGTTTCTCGCATCCTGAAAGACACCATCAGAAGATCGAAAATTAGCATGGCAAGCATTTTGGGTGGTCAATTTTCCCACATAAATCAAATTGCATGCAAGTTTAGGAATATATAACACATTATGGAGAGTAATGTTATCAGAGAAGAGAATAGTCCCAAGGTGAGTCACATCCACATGGGAAGCATCAGCCACCTTCACAACCCAACGTTCAGGACATGGTTGACTCTCATGAAGCAAAGATATGTCATCTATCATATCATCAGTAGCCCCAAAATCCACTACCCATCGATTAGAAACACGGCTTACGGAAGAACAAGCAACGGAGATCATACCTGACTTGGTTGCAATGAGACCAGTAGCAGTGCTTACTTTAGGGGCCTTCTCATAATTGCTGAGAAGTTTGTGGATTTGGTCCTTTGATTAATCTAGATTAGATTTAGGCTCTTCTTCCTCACAACCAGCAGCATAACTACAAGCCTCCTTCTTCCCCTTTTGTTTGTCTTGAGGACGGCCATGGAGTTTCCAACACTTATCATGGGTGTGACCCTTTTTATTGTAGTGATCATAATGAAGGCGGCTCTTTCCTTTTCCTCGAGCTACCATCGTAGTACACTCACTTGCAGGCAGAGACAAAAAATGCTTACTTTCTTATGACATTCTTCATGACGAATAATGGAGAAGACTTCACGAATAGAAGGGATGGGAGAGGTACTTAGAATTCGACTTCTAACCTCTTCAAATTCAGCATTCAAGCCGATGAGGAATTTGTAGATTCTATCAGTTTCGATCCATCGTCAAAAGCTTTAGGCATCGATAGTACTTATCCAAGCGATTGTATCATATAGGTCGAGTTGTTCCCAAAGTTGAGTCAAGACGTTGTGATATACGGTTACAGTTAACGCACCTTGCCGGAGATCATGAAGCTTGCCTTTTATTTCAAAGAGAAGAGCTGTGTTGGAAGCGGAGGAATATAGGTCACTAGCTGCATCCCATATCTCCTGGGCAGTTTCATACATCATAAAATTATGACCTATATCCAAAGTCATTGAGTTTATCAACCAAGACATCACTTGACTGTTTTCTGCTCTCCATTTGGTGTAATGGACTACAAACGAATTGGGCGGAGCGGCATTTCCTGTGACATAGTCTTCCTACCTATGACCACATAGAAATATGAGGAACGAGAGAGACCATTTGAGATAATTTTCACCATCAAGTCTGTGAGAAGTGATTACAAACGCCAAATTAGCGGTCTGAGTTGGTGGACGAATAGCAATAGATGGAGTATCAAAAGGAGCAGCGTCATCAGTGGACGATGTGTAAGCTTGAAACTTACCAAATTGTATATTGGCGGCCATGGCATGAACCTGGCTCTGATACCATTAAATCTAGAATTGCTGATCAAGAATGATTTGGCACTTTTGATCTGATTTATTTAAGAGCATAGCTGAGTACATAAATAGAGCAAATTAGAGTTAACTAATTACCTAGAATCTAGGAATATCTAATTTGAATTAGATAATAGAATCTAGAAACTAACTACCTAGAATCTAGGAATATCTAATTTGAATTAGATAATAGAATCTACGAATATCTAATTTGAATCAGAATATAATCTGATTCAAATATCATAATATTAAGCAAAAAGATTACATAAGAAAATAATAAAAATATAAATACAATCAGATCCTAACTAATAATTATTAAGCTGATTGGATCCCAGTTTTATATCATCTAACAGGTACAATTAAAAAACCAAGTTTGGGAGTGTTAGAAGCTAAGACTGAATTTTTGTGCAATAAGCTCCTTATGCCACTGTTTTGAGTAGTTGAAAGAAAATGAGATTTATTTTGATTCATTTGAGCCTAAAAATGTATATACTTATAGAGGAGAATCATGTTGTATTAATTTTTAAGCTAATAGATTTAAAAGTGTGAAGTTAGGGTTTAAAGAGAACAAGTATGAACAGTTATAAAGAGGTAATGGTTTCAATGATCGTATTAGTTTAATAAATTATATGTTATGTTTATTTAGGGCCATGGAACGTTATGGAAGTGAGAATGGAAGCTTGAAGAATGAAGCTTTTAGTATGGAAACAAAGAGAAACAAAAAGAAAAGGCAAGAGCGAAATAATAAAGTTCCAATGTAGCAAACTTTACCCTACTCTTTATGCTTGGTTGTGCTTGCATTTGTTGACATGTTTGTATGCTTATATGTTATATGAATCATGCATTTATACATACATACATACATACATACATACATACATACATACATACATATGATTATGTACAAAACATGTTATAGGCCTATATATTTTTTAAGTTATGCATGATAGTTTTCAAACATATCACTAGTAAAAGTGTTAAGTTACAAGAATGTTATAATTAGGGGTGAGCAATGGGCGGGCGGGACTGCCCCGTTGGGTAACCCATCACCCGCCCGTTTTATCATACACGGGTACGGGGAAGCCCGTACCCGGGGTCTAACCCGTTTTGACCCATGTAAACGGGTGTGGGTCAAACTGGGTGGGGAAACGCAGGTTACGGGTAACCCCGTATGAGTATATTCACATCTATGGAAAATGAAGCAGACTAACAACTATCCACAGAAAGCCAAAAAGTATGATTAAAAAAAATCATATTATTAGATTACAGTTATCAAAAAGCATTTGGGCAAAGCAGAACGGAGTGTGTGATGAACAAATGATGAACAACAAACCAGAAAAATTAGCTTCAATCAAATTTTAGAAACTCCCTCCCTCTCTGTGCCTTTGTTATTACTCATTACTTGCCGAGAGAGAACCCGTATGGCATTCACTGGTCTTGAAGAAGGCGGCGTTGCGCTAATGGAATACTTGAAGTTTCGTTTCAGGTGGTGGCGACTGGTGACGCTACCGGTGGTTGGGGCTTGCAAGTAGTAAATGAAGAAGCAGGACCTTTTATCTGTGACTGGAGGAAATGAGGGAGATTTTTACTAAGGTAGACGATGAGGAGCCGACAACTGGAACTGGATGAGGCGCGGCATATAACGACTACGATGAGCGGTGTGGATGACTAGGGCCTTCGGGGAGGTGTAAACGAGTAGCAACTAGCAAGCAAGGCAACTCATTCTGCAACTCAGCCTGTCATTCCAATATTCAAAGGAGGATTAGCTCTTCCTACTCTTTCTCTCTAAGAGAGATGACACTCACACGATCACTGCCTCAGTGGTGACTTGTCACACACAAGACTCAAAGCAGAGACCAGAGAGCCAGAGATGTCCCTCACGAGGCATGCCACAATGCCATACCGTGAGGGATGGGAAAGACGAAGAGGGGTTGGAAGTGAGAGAGAGATAGATGGCAGTGAGACTTGAGAGTTGAGAGGCATCAGGTGTAGCTGTGTACGGTGTGCAAGTGTATTAATGAGGTATTGGAATTGTAGCAGGTGAGAGAGAGAGATGGCAGATTGGTAGGTGGAGGGTGTGTTAGTGTATTTAAAAAAAAGTGAAAGAGGTTACTTGAAGGATAGTATTGTGAGGCAAGTGGATGAGAGAGGTAAAAGCTTTTGTCAGTCAATCACAAGAGGTAAAGGGGCAGGACTCGAGGAAAGAGTAAAAGAAGATGAAAGATGGAAGAGTGAGTGATTGACTGATGAAAGGCTTTTTTTTTAAATTATGAACGGGGCAAATGGGCGGGCACGGGTACCCCGTGGGTGAACCCGTGCCCTGCCCGTTAATAACAATACCCACCCGTGTTGAATCCGCCCGTCACGGGTTCTAAATGGACGGGTTTAAACGGGTTCCACAGTGATGAGTTACGGGCGGAACGGGCGGGTTGGGTTTTTTTGCTCACCCCTAGTTATAATTGTCAAGTTATACCATGTTGAGTGATATATGTTTGTTACTAAGATTCTTCAAATCTTACCCTCTCAAGAATTAACCATGCTAGATCACAAGCTTACAAGAGACAAGTGAATGCAAGAAGCAGGGTAATTAAAGCAAGAGATGAGCTTTTATAGAATACATAAACTATTATGCATGTATAAATATTTCAATAAGACAAGTATAGAATACATAAACTATTATGCATATTTTATATGCAATGTCTTGATATGCTAATCATGTTATAGCAAGTAAATAGACAAGTTATATGTTATTATGTGAAAATGGGATTAAATACCCTTAAGAGATTAAAAGTTGAGATAAGCATAAAATAGGGCAAATAGTAAATAAAATTAATTAAACTTTCCGGTTTAGAAGTACATATTACAAGGTTTAAGACAAATCCTAACTTATTAAACTTAAATGTGTACAATGAAACTACGAAAGATATTATTCTTTAAATTTTGAGATAAAATTTAGAAAGTAAAAAATTTACTATATGAACCGTGATTATTTTTGGATTTTCTGCTTTAGTTGAGTATGAACAAGGCTAAAATATTTTTTTTTGTGTAGATTATTTCAAAATCTTTAAATTGAGATTTGAACCACTCCATTTCAATTTTTTAGAATTAATTATGGATTTTTAAGTTGAACTGAAAATCTTAAATTAAAAAATGAAAAGTAACCTGAGAAGCAAAAATGCAAATTTTAATTCAATCCCTAAAGTCCAGTTTCTGTCTCTCCTTCTGTACTTTGGTTTTTTTGGTTGGTTGAAAAGGCCACATCATCTGTCTCCTTTTCTAACTACCAAACGATCCACTCAGCTGCGCTGGTTTCACAATTCACACGTACACGTCACCGAAAGTATTTGGGGGTTTCACAATTCACACGTACACGTCACCAAACGTATTTGGGGCTCTTTGGAACTTACTTTTAAAATTTAGACTTTCCAGTGTAACTTAAATTTTACCCAAAAATTTAGATTTTATTAAAGTAACCACATTTTTTTAAAATTTAAATTTTCTAATAAAACCTATTTTTAAAAAAACTATTTTTTAATCAAATCACATTTTATTTTAATAATAATTTTTCTCTTTCCTTTTCTTTTTTCTTTCCTCTTTCTTATTTATTTTTTATTTTGAACTCAGTAAAAGTTAACAACTTCCTAAACACAATCACCTTTCAAAATATAGGTTTTACTTTAAAATCTATAAAACCTATTTTAGGTCGAAATTTGTAAAATCTACTTTTTAAAATTTTGATTTTATCTAAAACTACATAAAAGCTGTTGCCAAATATGACTTCTTCAACTCTAATTAAACAGCTAATCTCCAAAAAGTGGCTTCATGCTGAATGGCAATGAATCAATCAATCAATCTTCTATAATTACTAACTTTGATGACTAAAAAAGCAACCACTGAATTTTTTATTAATTGCTTGACTTGACCTTTTCACCTCAGGACATGAACCACTTGGAGGCAGACATGTGAAAGCGTGGATGAAATGGTAATTAAATTTGCAAAACTAGTTGAACATTATTTTCTCTCATTGCTGCAATAATAAATAACCATCAAACCTATATACAACTTAGAAAAATTTACTGTGGGATCCCATATAGTAAAGATATTTAATAAATGGTTCCAAATTTTAAAATATTTAAAAAAATGGTCCCATTGACAACACGAGGTGTTGTAAATGCAGTGCATGGTGTTATCACTTAACAACCCCTGACAACACCATGTGCTGTATTAACATCTTAGGACCATTTTTTAAATATTTTAAAATTTGGGACCATTTGATAAATAAGTCCCTTATTTGGGACTCAACAATAAATCTCCCTACAACTTACATCCAACATGTTTCTCACAATTCAAAAATAAAAACCTCAAAACCTTTACCTTAAAATTTTACAATTTCCCAAATTTACTCTTATTTTAATATTATTTTCTATCATTAATATAAAGCTTAATTGAAGGACTAAAAAAATTAATTTTCTCAATAATTTATTTACTTTCATTAATTTCTCCAAATTAGTCATTTATGTTTTAGTTTAAAAACTATAGATAATAATATACCCAATTAGGATAAAGTCTACAAAATAATAGGACCAAAAAGATAAAATTATACATTAATTTAAAAAATTTAATGGTACGACTTAATAAATAAGACAGGAAATATCCTTTCTAGAACCTTTATAACCTTGAGAGCTGCATATAAAAGGATTCAGAAAAACAAACCAACGACTACAAGTTACTTTTAACATTTTAAAATCCTAACAATGCTGTTCAGCTGATTGATCATCACCAAACAATTTCACCCACAACCACAAGTCTACACAGCTACAAAAAAATCAGCTTTATTCTTCTGCCTGGTTTTATCATGGATGCCTCACAAACTATCTTACAGCTAAGTGATAAGGCTAATAATGTGAACAAAAAGAGAAGAGAAGAGAAGAAAATCCACAGAGAAGTATGCTAGTGTGATTGTAACTGCAGCACAGTTTGAGGGTCATTGATCAATAGCAAGGTCACCCCATCGTACACCGTATTTGGCTGCAAGGTAGTGGGCCCCAACAGGACCCCGGCTCCCATAAGGATAGTATTCTGGAGTTATCTTCTTTCCTTCAAGCTCTTTTAATACAGGTGTAAAAAGTGACCAAGCAGCGTCAAGCTCATCACTCCTTATAAACAGTCTCCTTTCTCCTTCAATGGCATCCAGAAGAAGCCTCTCATATGCGTCTGGAATCTCCTTCGAATATCTGAATTAAATATAATGTTCAGATTCTCTCAAAAATCAATGAATAACAACAACAAAAAGCAATCAGTCCACTATTGATCGATGGGGCATCGCACGAGTGCCATGTAAAAAGGCAACTGAGCTCTTAAGTACAGTCACTACTTGATACTCCCTCCGATCCTTAATATAATATCCACTTTAAGGACCGGAGGGCGTAAAAAGTTGAATTTGTTTGGATGTACTATGCATTTGGTTACTATATTTAGGAAACATGTGATACCTTGCTGCATAATGGAGATTCAGGTTACTGCGGTCCAATTTCATATCCAGACCGGGCACTTTGTTGTTGATCTTCAAATAAATGGCCTCGTCAGGCTGAACTCGGATAACAAGCTCATTTGTTGCTCGATCAAGATCTGTCCCAAAATTTCGGTTGTACAGATGGCCTGGAACATGCCTGAACTGTACTCGTATCTCAGCTCTGAAACCCCAAAAAAACATAAATACAAGTTACATAAAAGATTTTATATGCATAAGATATATATGTAGAATTCCCTCCTGGTACCTCCTGGTATGCAACGCTTTCCCAGCTTTCATCAGAAAAGGCACCCCATCCCATCTTGCATTATCTATAAAGAGAGCAGCTGCGGCAAATGTTGGGGTCAAGCTGTCTTTTGGTACAGTTTTGTCATCAGTATAGGATGGATATTTAACATTCCCTTTCGTGTGGCTCTTGTACTGACCAATGACCACGTCATTAATTTGCAGGGGCCTCATTGAACGTAGAACCTTGACCTGCCAACCATTAACCAATAGAAATCCTAATGGTGAGAAGACATGTTTGCTTCGAAACAGCTCAATGCAAGGTATACAAACAAATGAAACCTTTTCATTTCTTATGTCCTCAGCATCCAAACTAACAGGTGTTTCCATCGCAAAGAGGGCTAATATTTGAAGGAGATGGTTCTGCATAATATCTCTAATTATTCCATAATGGTCAAAGTACCTACATATGTTGCAGACTTGGAAATAAATGAGAGTTTCAATCTAAGATCAAAGAGTAAAGACAGTTTGAAAAGAAGAGTACCCGCCACGTCCTTCAGTGCCAAAATCTTCTGAGAATATCAGCTGTACATTTCTTATATACTGTCTTGACCACAAGGGTTCAAATATGAGATTTGAGAATCGAAGAACAGACAGGTTTTCCACAAGCTCTTTCCCCAGATAATGATCAATCCTGCATGAAATTTTCCATTTTATTAGACCATGCTTAATTACTTATAGCTGCAGATAATATGTTTACTCATAAAACCTGAAAATTTGATCCTCTGTCAGATACTGTTTGAGAGATTTTGTTAGAGCAGCTGAAGATTCTGAATCACGGCCAAAAGGCTTCTCAACAATGACCCTCGTCCAACCATTAGCAGAAGAAGCTGATGAGCTTGCACATTTTACAGCATTTATAAAAATATTTGGAGGAATTGATAGATAAAACAGGCGATTAGAAATCCTCCCACCCTACAGAAGCGATTTCAAATTTAACAAAATCTAATATTCAACCAGACTATGAAAATAAAATGCTAGATATTAGTAACCGAAAGAGAATCCAGAATTAAAACTGTTCAAACCTCAAAGCTCATTAAACTGCAAGTAAAAATACGAAAGTAAACTGCAACATGAATAAACTGCATAGACGGAACCATAGGGAAAAAAATAGTATAGGCATGTCATTAGCATGTAAAATGATCAAATGCATTCTATTCAAACTGTATGAAAAGCAACATCAAATCTAACTGCTACAAGAACAAATAAGCACGTTTTTATCTACCATATCATCTAGAAATCAGCCAGTTATTGGTGGAAGATAGCATGCCATTTTCTCCTGAGGAAATTAGGCAAGCATGCAACTAATAGATGCCAGAACCTAGAAGATAGTTGTAGTATGCATGGTAGTTATCAGCTATACAATTATTGATATATACATGGGATTTTAGTTCTTGTTCCAGTTTTCTCTTTTTTATACTCTCCACCCATTTTCCTTCTCATTCTTAAATTCTTGGCATCTTCAACTTTTAATTCAGCCTTTAACTTATATCTTTCAATTTTCTACATTTTGGAAAGCTATGCTTGAAACTGCAGGCATGACAATCTGTCTTTCGTAGGAGACCAACAGTAGAATACTGTGACCAATTACTTGGAGAAGGATCCAAGGTCATTCAAGGTATCTATTATCTAATCACATAGCTCCACAGCAGGTGGTGAGAGCCTTATGCAACACAACAGTAGCCAGCCCTACATGAATGACACATGGAACAAACCACAACCCTATGCTATATAGAGAAGGTTAAGAAAAATGATAAGGTTGATAATGTCAATGAAGTGCAATCCAGATATAATGATTGGAAAATTTCCATTGAATTTGTGTTATTATTATCGTCTCTGGCAATTCCAAGAGGAATATTTTATGGATGGAAATATAGCTTCAAATGAGGCATCCGAACCATAAATAGAATTGTCAAAATTAGCCCCTTCTTTAATTACCTCATGTGCTATAAGCTTCTTGTCCAGCTCTGCAAAGTTTTCCTGAGAATCGTATTGACCGGAATGGTAAAAACACCTTTTAAGAAATTCATTCATTTTTTCATTGCAGTTCTCCCTGAAAATTCAGATGAACATAACTGTGAAAACACTAAATATGTTTCCCCAAGCATAGGCAATATGGGAAATGAGCAAACAATTGAGGCAGCTTAATATATGTGCTGTTAATGATATAAATGGTTTTAACTTGACATCTATAATGAGAGGTCTTAAATTCAGATCGCTCCTCGAAACAGTGGTGGAGCAAAGACCTTAGGCTAGTAGTGACAATAAATTTCACTTCAAATATCTTCCATATCCCATTTAAGAGAATTGTGTTTAAGTAGTGTATGAATATTCGAGGGGGTTATATGCCCAATCTCAAACTGCACTCTCAAGGAGGTTATAGAGAGAGATCTTTTGGTTAATGATCTATCTAGGGATATGGCTTATGAAAGAGCACAATGGCTTCGTTTGATCCATGTAGCTGACCCCTTTTAGTGGGACCAGGCTTTGTTATTGCTATCATATATGGTCAATCTCAAACTAACTCTGCCGACATCCCCAAGAAAAGCACTATTCATGCAGGAAATTTAAGCATAGAAAGCACGCACTTCATGCAAGCTATAAGACATTACCTCTTATCAATTCTGCATGTGAGGGTCTTGCTAACCATATTTCTTAGTTCTTCATCTGTCATCTTGCTTCGAGCATAACCATAGATGGTGAAATGCTAAAATAAGACAGATTCATTTTAATCAAAACCAAATCTTCCAAAATATAATAATTTAAAAATAAAAAAGGCCCTAAATCTGACCTTAGGGAGACAGTCCTCATAGTAGAGTGCAAAAAGTGCTGGAAAAATCTTCTTCTTGGCTAGGTCTCCAGAGGCTCCAACTACAGTGATGCTAACGGTGGACTCATTTCCATTGCCATCAACATTGACCGAACCTTCAGATTCTTCCGAAGATGTACCAGATAAAATTTCATTTTTCAATCGCTGAAGAGGAATTTCATTTTTAACAGGAGTTGCAGTGGCTGCTGCAGCACCTACAGTCACATGCCATTTGGATGAATCTATATCCCACATATCACTTGACAGATTAAACACAGAGAATACAGTATTCAAACCTTTCTAAAATCTTATTTAGTCTTTGACCAATGAATCATTTCTTCTCAGTATTTCAAATTACTAAATATTTTCGCAAAATGAATCATTTCGTCTCAATATTTCAAATTACTAAATATTTTCGCTAATGGTACGAAATTAGCTCATATAGCAAGCCAATTTGATATTGCAAAACTAATAAAACCAGGTGTGTAAATGTTAAGCGAAAAGAAAAGAGAAGAGGGACACCAACCGTCCTGCTGCTGCATATGGATATGGAGGGCATTCAGCTGGGAATCGGATTGAGATGTCTGAGAAACCTTGGCGGCAAGAAAGCGTTTGGATGCGGAAGAAGAAAAGGTCAAGCATTGAGGATTCCTTAACTTGGCCGGCGAAGAAGAACACGGATATGATTGAGGCGGCAGCGGGGGCGGCGACGATGGAACCGACCGGTGACAACAGCAACGCGTCGAATAAAGTGCCGCCATATCATAGAGCTTCCGTAGAATCAAATATTTGCGTGAAAAAAAAAATGTTAACTTGTTGCAGAGAATCAAGTGTTGCAAATGGGAAAGGAGGGAGAAGATTCAGATTCAGAGGAGGAAGACGATAGAAGGGGTTTATAAAACTTGGGAATCAACGGAGAGAAGGCCCTTGAGATCTCCGAAGGGATGCTTGTCCCTCTCGGCTCTCACAGTTGCCCGGTTGCCCCCAAGAGTTTGGTAGTTTATTCTTTCTATATGCTCTCGTGGGCGACCTGTTTATATGTAACTACGTACGACTTTGATGTCCTTTATTTCTTAAATCTATTTTATTTTAAACCCTTTTTCTAAAATGTCCATGTCAAAAAAAAAACATTTTGGCCAAAAAATTTTAATAGGATACTTTACATTTTTCACTAAAAAATACATTAATTAATATAATTTTTACAAACAGATAACTTAACTATTTTTTATAAATTGATTATCTAATTTTTAGCTTTCACATTATTTTGCCAATATGTGTCCGTTTGGCAAAGCGGTGGAGAAGTACTTATGGGCTTATTCACACAAGTCGAGGCAAATATGTGGAGGAGATTGTCTCGTTTTGCGGAAAAACACTGTTGAACGTGATTTTGGGGTGTTTGAACGCTTTGCCAAACACCCCCATAATGTATGGACAATACCAAATGATTTTTTATGCCCCTCTTCTTCCTAACCAAAAAAAAAGAAAAAGAACAAGGAGGGTGATATTCTAAAAAATTACTGCCATAGTACTTAATATAACACCCATTGAACTAATTGGAGAAATTAAGGAAGTAAAATAAATTATTTAAGTGTTTATATTTATTATTTTTTAAATTAATTTGTTTGACTTATAAACTGATATCTAACTATACATATAAATATTTTAAAGAAATAATATAATATATACTATAGCTAAACAGTTTATTTAACTTTCTTAATCTTCCCGAATTAATTAATTGATAGGTCTTATATTAAACGTTAGAGATAATATTTTTTTATTTAAAGATTAAGTTAGATCCAGTATATAAGTAGAGTAGCATTTACTGTTCCAAAGTAATATTTCATATAATTGTGTCTTTAAAATATTTTTCTTATCAAAGATAAATACCCAAAGTTTTAGACAGTGAGTACTATTATAATAGTTGGCAAAAAAAGAAGAGAGCATTGGAGATAAATCCCCATTGGGGAATTAATTAAAGAATGAGACCTGCCATACAGAAGCTCAGTTGCATATATGGATGTTTAGTTACATAATGTTAAAGTTTAGTTATATTTTGTGGGAGCTCACATTCTACAATTAATTTTTTAAGGGAACTTATCCCCAATTTTCCCAAAAAAGAATACCATTAGAATAATACTTGTTGAATGTACTAAACTTTACTTTAGAATAGTAATTGCTATAGAAAAAATGTTTTATGAAGATTTTGAATATATAAAAAATTACCTTATAATATTAAATGTCATAGAAAAAAATTACCAAATGTTAAATGCAATTTAACCCTTTGTTTAAAGGGAAACTAACTGTATAAAATTACAAGGACATAAAAGAAATAGAAAGAAATTTAATAGATTGAGTTTTCCTCCTAACCTAAAAGAAGGGGTACGTGTAATAAAAGAGAGAAAATTCCTAAGAAAATTTTGATTATCCTGTATTATTACATGGACGTGATCTGCTTAAATGATTGCTGCTGGAGAGATTAAAGACCTGTTTATGCAAGAATAGTTGTGTAATATTAGTATATCTTAAAACCCAAAGTAGGCATAATCTGAGGCATTGATAGAAGGAGTTTGTTGGGCCAGTTTTCCTCCAGCTGAATTGGTGTATGATCGTCCCTCAAAACATCTTAGAGCATAACATCCTTTAATGCCTGCCTTCCTTTCAACTTACGAAGAATGATGATCCAGTCTTTGTTGTTAAATTCAACCTTGAGTGTGTTTGGGAATCCATTGAGAGAAAGAAAATACGGATTCCGAGATATTTTACGGATTTCAAGATGCCTTTTACGGATTTTGAAACGTCTTTATCTTAGGTAACATGCAGTTTTAGGAGAAAGTGTTTCTCAAACATGCACCTTATCAAAATTACTAGGCTTACAGACAGCCTTTAGTGGTCATCTTTGAATGTATTGAGATAAAGAGTAATGGATGACACCATTCCAAATATCTCTATTATGACAGGTGAAGGTTGGATGACTTGTCCATGATGCAAATCTCAGTTGTGCTTTGTCCATATTACATTAATGAGAATGACTATTCTCCTCATGAGAGATAACTCTCCATCCTTGTGAAGGAAGCTTAACGTATCTTTAAGCCATGTCTTTAAGCACGTAAAAGAAGTTTCATTGAATCGAATTGAGAAGCATCCAAACCATATTGATTTGGCATATGGACAAGTTATGAATAGGTGCTTAAGTGTTTCTTCATGATGGCATCCAAATAAACATTCACCAGGGACATCAAGATGATACTTCCTTAGCATTTCAAAAGCTAGTATAGCACAATGTAAGCTTCTATGTGAACAACAGCTATTTAAAAAGGAGAGAGATGGACCATAGAAATTTCCAAAATCATAAGCAGTTGTGGAGTTAGAAGTCGAAGAGTAAATTCGAAAGCCATCTTTAACATTGTAAAGTTCCCTTGAATTTCCATGACAGGATAGTTGATCATTGAGAGTTATGGAAAAAATAGGCAGACGAGAAATGAAGCTAGCAACAGACAAGGCATACAATCTATGTAGCAAGGAGATATTCCATTAAACTAGGTTCAGAGAGTTCGGGGCAAGCAATAACAGGTTCTCAACTCTTCTAATGCTAGGAGGATTTTGCAGTCCCAGCTTGTATGGGCCACCATACCGGCTGGTTTAGACAGATAGATGGTCCATTGCCTACCTTCCATTTCAGTCTAGTAATGGTACAGAGTTCCAAGAAAGAGAGAAAGAATTACGCGAGAAAGAGAGAAAACTGTTTCTTTATTCCATAATGAATCCCTTACAAGTGTTTATCCTCTATATATGCCTAGTACACGTGAGGGTATCGCTACTGATACAACGGCTACCCCGCCCTGCTAACAAGATCCTAACTAACTGGTGCCACTTGCTTACGAAGCGGCTTCACTAACCGTTGCTCTGTACTCCCACTGTGGTCGCCACGTGTCTTTCCCCCTGTGTCCTTGTATCAATACTCCCCCCTAAAAGACATCCTTGTCCTCAAGGATTGGTCGCGTAGGGGCTGTCGAAATTTGAAAATTCGGAAACTGAGCTTTAATAAAGGTGGCATCCTCCCAGGTGGCGTCCTCTGGTCGCGTGTGTGCCCACTGCACCAGTAGCTGCGTAATGGGTGAGAGGCCGCGTTTCACGAGTCGTCTGCTTAGTATTGCTGCTGGGACCATCGCAAACTGGCCATCGTCGTCCACCTGAGGTAAGCCTGCGCTGACCGGAGCCTCTGAATTCGCCGATCGCTTTAATAGCGACACGTGGAATACCGGGTGAATACGGGATCCTTCAGGAAGGCGCAGTTCATACGCCACCTTCCCTACACGTTTAAGCACTTCAAAAGGGCCAAAGTAACGAGCTGCAAGTTTATGTAGCGATGAGTTGTTGAGTAAATTCTTGCGGAAAGGGTGAAGTTTTAGGAAGACAAAATCACCGACTGTGAACTCCCTTTCGCTACGGTGCTTGTTTGCTTGTTGGACCATCCGATGCTGGGCCTTCGTTAAATGGGCCTTGCACAACTGGAGGGTAAGCTCACGGGAGAGACAAACTCGATCGACCATATCGTTTCCTGAGTCCCCGGGAAGGTAAGGCAGGTGAACAGGGGGTGCCACCCCGTATACTGCTTGAAATGGCGTCATGCCGATGGCCGAATGATAGCTCGTGTTATACCATAGCTCGGCAAGGGGAAGCCAGCGAGCCCATTGTTTGGGAAAATCTCCTGTCATACAACGAAGATAGCACTCCAGGCAACGATTGAGAACCTCCGTTTGGCCGTCCGTTTGGGGGTGATATGCCGAAGAGTACTGTAGCTTCACCCCCTGCAACCGAAATAGTTCCTTCCAAAACTTGCCACAAAATATGGGATCCCTGTCTGTTACAATTGACTTAGGAAAGCCATGAAGCTTGACGACGTAATCCATGAAAACATGTGCGATATCTACTGCCGAGAAGGGATGTTTCAGAGCGATGAAATGTCCCGCCTTGCTCAACCGGTCAACCACCACTAAGATCGTGGTTTTGGAGTGAGACGGCGGCAATCCACTGATAAAATCCATTGACAGTTCCGTCCAAATATGTTCAGGGATCGGCAACGGCTGGAGTAGACCGGGGGAAGCTATTGTTTCGTACTTGAATCGCTGGCATGTCTCGCATGTGCGTATAAACTGGCGAACATCCTTTTCCAACCCTTTCCAGTAAAAGACCGCTGAGATACGCTTGTACGACGGAGTCATGCCAGAGTGGCCTCCCGTGGCGTCAGCATGGAAGGACTGAAGCAGCGCTGTTCTCAGAGCTCGGTCAGCGCCCACTACAAGCCGCCCCTTCCGCCGGAGTATCCCGTTGCTCCAGGAATAGTGAGCATGGGAGGTTGGGTCTTGCTCGAGCTCCCTTATAAGCTGCTGCAACTGATTGTCACTGCCCCAAGATTGGCGGACACGATCATGCAGATCGGTAGAAGGAGTTGTGATGGCGGCTATAGACCCTTCGTAACAGCGCGAGAGGGCGTCGGCAACCAAGTTCTCCTTCCCGCGTCGATACTCGATCTCATAATTGAGACCCCACAATTTGTTCAGCCATTTGAGTTGTTCAGGTGAAACAGAGCGTTGTTCCAGCAAGTGTTTAAGGGGTAAATGATCTGTGCGTATAATGAACGTCCGCCCTACTAAATAGGAGCGCCAATGTTTAGCAGCAAACACAATGGCCATTAGTTCCCGTTCATACGCCGATAACATTCGCTTCCTATTACTGAAGGCCTTGCTGGCGAAGGCAATTGGATGACCCTTTTGAATGAGGACAGCACCCATACCTGCACTTGACGCATCTGTCTCGATGGTGAACTTATCATTGAAGTCTGGAAGGCTCAAAGTAGGTGGAGAGGACATCGCCCTTTTAAGGGTGGCGAAGGCATGATCAGCCTCTGGGGTCCAACTAAATTCTGACCCCTTCTGTAAGAGTGATGTGAGGGGTTGGCAAATGGTACCAAAATCCCTTATGAACCTTCGATAGTAACCCGCAAGACCCAAGAAAGCTCGCAGAGCACGCACAGATGCCGGGATCGGCCACTGTTGAATGGTCGTGATCTTATCAGGATCAGGCTCGACACCCTTCACTGAGATTTGGTGCCCCAAGTAACCCACTCTCGCCGTGCCAAAGACGCATTTACTGGCTTTGGCAAACAGAGAGTGTTCTCGCAGGCGTGATAAGGCGCATGACAGATGTTCCAAATGCGAATGCCAATCCCTGCTATACACTAAGATGTCATCAAAAAATACAAGGATAAATTTGCGTAAGTAAGAGCGGAAGACAGAATTCATCAAGCTCTGGAAAGTCGCAGGTGCGTTACTGAGACCGAAGGGCATGACTAGAAACTCGTAGAGGCCCTCATGCGTACGGAAAGCTGTTTTAGGAACATCGTCGGGGTGCATTCGTATCTGATGGTACCCAGAACGCAGGTCAAGCTTCGAAAAATACTGTGCGCCACGGAGCTCGTTGATCAGTTCTTCAATCAAGGGTATGGGAAATTCATTCTTGATCGTTTCTTCGTTCAGGCGTCGGTAATCCACACAGAAGCGCCACGTCCCGTCTTTCTTGTGTATTAACACAACAGGGGCTGCGAAGGGGCTTTGACTATCTTGAATAAATCCCGACTGCAACATCTGTTGAACTTGTTTTTCAATTTCGTCTTTTTGCATAGGCCCATAGCGGTAAGGTTTGCTGCTAACAGGTTTGTTCTCACGAAGGTGAATCTGGTGGTCAACTGAACGGGGGGGTGGCAGGTGTTGGGGCTCTGCAAAAACGTCTTCGAAGGAATGCAATAGGTGGTCGAGCTGATCTTGCTGTTCTGGTGATAGTGAGGGAGCCGATGGTAAGGGCATCAAGATGGCCGTGTCTGTAGGGCAAGCACACACAAGGAAGGCGTGAGCAGCCTTTTTTATGTCCGACGACGCTCCTATTGTATCGACTGCTTGGATGGGTGTTGAACCTACGCCGTGCAATTCGCAGACCTTCCCATTGTGGGAAAATGCCAAGAACTTCTCCTTCATGTCCAAAAGAATGCGTCCCAGGCGAGCCAGCCACTGGGCTCCTAGAATCACGTCAAACGTGCTGAGGTCCATGACCAAGAAATCATCATTGAACGTGGTGTCAGCCATTGTCCATGAAAGGTTGTTGCACCCTTTATCGATCAACAAGGTGCGTCCTCCTGCCACGTTGACCTGTAGTCCTTGCCTATTGGTGATAGGAAGGTGTAGCCTCTTAGCTACGGTTATGTCCAGCACATTGTGTGTGCTTCCAGAGTCAATCAAGACTATTATCCTCTGTTTCTTGATAAATGCTTCCACCTTCAGTGTGGAGCATCCCTGTCGCCCCTCGACGGCGTTAATGGTCGCCACCCCTTGTTCTTCGGGTGAAACCATATCCAACCTGTCCGTCGCATCCACAAATTCCTCTTCATCTTGTGTAGGAACAACTAGCATCATTACTTGCGACTCTCTGCATCGGTGTGAACTGGTGTATTTGTCGTTACACCAATAGCACAACCCTTTACGTCGTCTTTCTTCCATATCCTTCCGAGACAAGGTGAGGGCTGGTTTCCTTGACGCAGAGCCTGCTGTTGACGTTACCGAGCTGGTGGAAGGCTGTCCTCCCATTCTTGGGTATTGTATAGAGGGTGGTCGTGGTACTGATGCCGTTGTCGGGTTCGTCCATGGTGTGGGATTCACGGTGCTGGAGAGCCGCTGCCTGAGTGGGGTGTACGAATCGCACAAAGCACGTATGGAGCGCTCTTGAACACGGGCCATCTGCATAGTGCTTGACAGACTTGATAGGGTGAATGCATCCACGGCCGACTGTAATTCTGGCCTTAGTCCACCCAAGAAGCAGTTCACGGCAACTTCTTCAGGTAGGTCCGTCTCTGTTAGTATCTCATCGAAAGCGTCAATGTAATCGTCGACGGTCAGCGTCCCCTGTTGTAGTTGCTTGAGTTGTATCATAGGATTGAAATGTTGGACATCCGTAAAACGCGCCTGAAGGTGGGTGAAATACTCATCCCACGATAAGTCCTCTTCTTGTCGCCTTTTCATCAAGGAGAGGTGCCATTTTAACGCCCTGCCTTCGAGATGGATGCTCGCCAGACGTATCCGTTGATCCGTCGGAGTACCGTCGACCGTGAAAAATTGCCGGCAACGATAAGACCAGCCACGAAAATCCGTACCGTCGAATCTTGGAAATTCGACTCTGCTCTGTCTTGTTGGTGGCAAGTACCCGCTGTTACTTGCGTTGAACGTCCCGAATTGAACCGGAGGTTGGCGTCCGACGCTCCCAGTTGAGCCTCCAGGTTGATCGGCCATGGTTGATGGCGACAGGTTCTTTACTGTCTTGTTCAGGTCTTGCAGGCTTGACTCAATGCGCACCATGACTTGTTTGATGTCCGTGATGTCCATTGTATGTTTCTCCAACTGAACACGGTTGTTTTCCGTCGCGACCACATGAGCGTCTAACCGGCGTTCGATGTCAATCAGTTTGTCCGAGGAACGGGTCTCCGGCGCCATTGCCAGAGGTGGGCTCTGATACCAGTTGGTACAGAGTTCCAAGAAAGAGAGAAAGAATTACGCGAGAAAGAGAGAAAACTGTTTCTTTATTCCATAATGAATCCCTTACAAGTGTTTATCCTCTATATATGCCTAGTACACGTGAGGGTATCGCTACTGATACAACGGCTACCCCGCCCTGCTAACAAGATCCTAACTAACTGGTGCCACTTGCTTACGAAGCGGCTTCACTAACCGTTGCTCTGTACTTCCACTGTGGTCGCCACGTGTCTTTCCCCCTGTGTCCTTGTATCAAGTAACAATTATGTCAACACATTCGTATATTCCTTTTCATATCCATGATGAATTATATGGGTTTCTAATCAAATCATGACTAGAATCATGAGCAGAATCATCAATATATTTGATACAGAAAGTTTATAACAGCATTGAATCACTTTCTAAGCAAAGAATCCTCTAAGGCTATTTATCCAAGAGGGCTTGGTTAAAAAGTCTGATAGGCCTCAATCAGCATTGCATGTGCATGGGTTTACTATTACTAGTTTTGAGCAATAGTTATTTAATACTCTTGATGAGCTTCAGTAGGATGAATATATACAAGTACAAGCACTTGCGGCTAGCTGTTATGAGTCCCAGATCCTGGAGCCTCACATAAGAGGTTAAGTTTATAAGTTTAAAGGGTTTTCCTTTATAATAGACTAGTCTTTTTGAATGGACTCTCACCTTAGGCTTGTAGTCACTATATTAGTGTTTTCATTTAGTGGTGGATCTCCACAAGAGGGCTACCCACAGAGCCTTTTGACCGAGAGGAGGGGAGCCGGTGGAAAGAAGAAGCCTCAAAAGTGTAGTTTGGTTTATAAGTTAAATAGTTCTCCTTTCGAATAGGCTAGTCCTTTAGGATAAACCATGAAAAGGGTTACCCATGGAGCCTTCTAAATGGTAGGAGACAATGAAGTATCATAGTGTGGAGCTGTCAGGGACGTCAAGAGATGGCAATGTTATGAGTCCCACATCGGAAAGTCTCACAACTGTAATGTGATTTATAAGTCAATGGGGCTCTCTATCTAAATGGATTGGTGTTTAATAATGGACTCTCCCTTTAAGCCTGTGTTTATTTCTGTCATGTAACTTGTGGTCCTAGGTCCTGTAATTTGGCAGCTGATTGGCTGGATTGGATTTTTGTCTCCCAATCCCGCCTTTTTGTTTTGCTTGAGAAAGACCTGGATGTAAACAGAGCAATGGTTCTTTACTTTGACCAAAAAAAAAAAAGAAAGCCCAAATTAATTTTTATTCTTCAAATTTTCCTTCAAGTGATGGGGGATGGCATTCATGATTTGAAATAATATAAACCCACAAACACATTTGCGAGACCCGGCCTCCATAACCAGAAGCCTTTTCTCTACGTCTTGAGCACACATCTAAAGTTGGGTGGATCAGCCAAAAAACTATTATTTTAAATCCATTTTGAGAAAAATATTTTGTGAGTTCATCTGGGTTTGAAAGGATAAAGTTTGATCATTTGTGAGCATTCATCATGAGGAGAAAGAAAATCAGTGAAACTGATTTATGTTGTGAATGAAAAGCACTTTCTACTTTGTACTGACATTTACCAAACTCCTATTTCTGGTTAAAAAGACAACGCAATAAATTTTATCTTATTTAAAATTTCATTTAAATTTTGTTCCCGAAGGTATAGTAATAGTATATATAAATAGGGGTGAAATTATAAAAAATTAATTTGAAGGTAGGGTTATGAAATGTTGTTTAATTCCCGTGAAATATATCAAGAATGGCTTATGAAATAGAGCATTTTAATTGAACTGGTACTCTGGAGTACCTTCGAATTTCACCATACTAAAATTACGCTAGTGCCTTGCAATTCCAGTCATAGAAATTTATCCTGTGCCAAAGACCTTATGCCCCATTTGGTACGGGGAATTGATTTTGATGGAATTGAAAGTGGAAATAAGATTAAAAATTTGTTTGGTATGCTGGAAGAAGTTGGGTATTATTTTAATTTAATATTTATATTTATAATGTGAAAAGACTACTATACCCCCACAATAAAAAAAATTTTATCTTCCAAAAAAAATTATTCCCCTCCCCCACAACAACAGTGTCGAGTTCATCGCCATTGTGGGTTCGAGTGCGTCTCCGACCACCAGTTCGTCTCCGACCGAGATTTGGGGATGGGGGTCGAGTTCGTCATCGAGATCTGAGGATGGGGTCAAGTTCATCGCCGATATCTAGGGTGGAAGTCACATTCGTCATCGAGATGGTGCGGGTCGAGTTCCCCGTCGTCTGCACTCCTTCATCACCGCCGCCTGCACTCCATCACCGCCGTCAGCACTCCGTCGTCGCTGCTCCTTCATCACTGCTGTTTGCAGAGATTGGGGGCAAAACAGTCCACATATTTGAATTCCATAGAACTCATCTTAGTTCCTATGCCCCAACTGAAAACTCACACTTCCCAAATTTGATGGAAGTGGCTCCCCACTTACCAAACAAGTCAAATCTTCACTTCCCACCTCAATTCCACTTCCATAGCTTAAGTTCCATCCTACCTACCAAACGCAGCATTATAGATAGATGGCACAGAAGCCGCCATAAGGGGTGCCAAAGACGTTTTAGCTTAATGGCATAGAAGCTTCCCCTGCAAGGGGTAAGAAAGTCACAGACTTGATATAGCATTCGCCATTTTTTTTTATACATCATTCGCCACTTAAATTCAAAGTAAAAAAAACAAAGAAATTTATCAGGTCAAAGTTCTGCACAGATTTCGCAAAAAAGCAGCAAGTCACTTTCCTTCATTTCAATTGATGAAACTCAACCACCAGGATACAACCTTCAATTTGAACAACACACTACCTACGTGATGTACCCTCCTCCTCCCTAATCATCTCAAAAACAAAAAGCAGCAACAACAACAACAGAAGCCGGCAAAATTACAAAAAATAATTTAACTCTAGGGGTTGCTCAACTGCAGGCTATGAGTCAATGATAATTGATTTTTAAATGATGAAAAATGCAATGCTACTTACTCCCCTTTATTTCTGACTAGTAGTATCAGTGGAGCCCACACTGCATGCCAAACATAACTAGAGGGGAGAAAAAAGAATGCTAAAACTACTGTCTATTCCACAAAATTGCGGGCCGAGGGCCTCAGAGTACAAGAGCAACCTTCTCCGGCGAAACCAGAGAACAGGGTTGAGCAATCAGGGGCTCGTAATGGTCAGCCCCAGCACCGCACCAACCTGCATGGAAAATTTCATACAGGATCAATTTGAAAACGACATTACAGACACAAGGTACCTAACTAGAAGGCTTAAAGAGGAAAAGAAAATCTTTTGATTCAATCTTTGTCCCCGAGAATAAAACAAGTGGCAAGAAATGAAAAAAATCCAAACCAATCAAGGTAGATCGAGTTCTTAAGATAAAACCATTTGATATAGTCTTTATTTTTTTGGCAGCCTATAATTTAGTCATTAAAATATCACTTTTCTACCACTTGGAGCTTCTAAAATCTCTCAATTTAGTCTCCAGCATTATGGTCCAGTAAAAGATTATTCTCTCCTTAATTCGGTTGTCATGAGATAAAAACCTTTTAATAAGGCCTTTCATTTGCTGAATTTCTTCTTTTGCCTACTTTCTGTGACCTAAATAGTCTTTAAAAGATCTTTTTTTTTCTACCAAGTTTGATCTTTTGAAGTTAGTCGATTTAGCCTCCAATGAAGCCACCACTGAAGAGGTATGCAAAATTGCCAATAACGGTTTGTCTGCTTCTTTACCTGTTCCTTTCATGAAGAGAAAAATGGGCAGTTCCAGAATTTGGCTCCTTGGACGATGCGGAAGGAAGAAAACACAGTTTTCTTCGTCAACCATTGCATCAGAACCATGTGCTTGCACCTGAAAATAATTAAAATAACTTAGATGGAATCTCGAGGAAGGATGACATCTTCACGTGCATGCCAGAGTGGACAAGTAAATTGTCAAATGAAAGAGTAAACTGAATAGCACAATCCTCCACTAAATTCGATTCAAGATAATCTCTTTTCTATTTTCAATAAATAACATATAAATTTAAAAAAAAAAGTAACTTTAAACTTCAATTAATTTTTTTACCAAAATACACTCCACTTAACTTTTTTTGTTTTTTAAAAATGTAATTGAGAGCAATTGAGGTTATAACTTCAAAAAAATGAAATTTTAATGGGATGAATAATAAGAACTACAAAAAAAATCTCCATATTCATGTCAGAATCTAAGCTTATCAAGACAAGAAATTACTAGCAACTCTATACCTAAAGATCAAAACATCCCAGAAAACTTACCACATAGATCTCTCTCTTGAACTCCGTTGCTAGACACTCTATCGCTATATCGTCACCAAAAGCTGCGGCATGACCCTCTCGATTCTCATCTACAGATAACAAGCCCTCCTCAGTATATTGCAAAGTGATGATATCATACGCATCATCAGGAGATCCAGAGATCAACATGTATTTGGCCCAGCTGGGACCATCGTTCACTGGAATACATCTCTCTTTGTAAATCGACTCTGCCGCCATTTCTCTTCAATCAGAAAAGTAGATAGTAAAGAAACCAAGCAACGGTAAAGGTAACACATTCTGGATTCATATGTTCTATTCCAAACCTCTTTAACCAGAATATGCTAAACAAATATTTTAAAAGCATCACATTAAAGCAAGGAAAATGCACTCTTTCTCTGCTAAGAAGTGATAGAAAGATTACCAAGTCTCCCAGAAAAAAATTATTATGGATCGCAATGCCTAACGTCACTATTAGGCTTTACCAAAACAAATGACTCAATGGTATGCCAAGTTCACGCAGCTATGGTGTGCCATATCATCAACACGATGATGAAGAGAACAAAATTATGACTAGAACTGGAAATAGGTTTCCCACAACATTAGAATAGCCAACGAAACCTAAAGAAATTTGGAGACCTAATTGATAGAGCCTATCAGGTGCAAATAAAATATTAAGGTATTAAGATTAAAGGAAAGCTAGTTCAGAAGCCAATAACACACGCAACCGTGATGGCAGTCCTAATTCCTAAATACGTTCTTTAGGTAGAAAATAAATGGATTGCGACATGCGTTCAATAGACTAACGTAGCTTTCCTGAGCAAAAGAAGAAAATGGAAAAAAGGAAACATCTCAAAAAATGAACCCTAGCGAACAATACCTCTGCATCCCAAGGTGAACGAGTTCATCAATGGCCGAGTCAAGGGATACACGATCTCCCTTACTGGCCAATAACTTCACCTCCTGGACAACATGTACACCCCACCCATGCCTCAGATCCGGCGAGTACATGTGACGAATCGCATCGTCAATGCTTTCTCTCTCCTGGAAAGTCGCAGATCCAAAATCTTCCAAGAACCTGCTCACCGTGCGCTTCCTCAGATCCCGCGCGTCGATTTCACCACACATCGCCTTCTGAGAAGCCGTAAAGAGGCAGTTACCGTCGGCCGAGACCTCACCGCCGTGAGAAAGGCGGAAAACGACAGATCTAAGCGTGGAGGAATGCTCATCCTCACGGGGCTTCCAAAGCACGCCCTTGGACTGGAGCCTCTGCAAGTGCCGCCTCTGTTGCTCTTCTAAACCAAGAACGTCTTCCCAACCATCGTTAACGGCAGCGACACTCGTCTGGTTAACGAGATCTACTGCTTTGATGGCTTCAAGAGGCGCAGATTTCGGATCCCTCCAAGGGACAATCGGCGACGAACCTTGGAATGACTCGGCAACGGTCGTTGAATCGCACAGAAGCTTACCCATTTCAGTGGAATTTTACTATTTTCTTTTGGATTTTTTTCTTTTCTTTTCTTTTTTTTTTTTTTTTTTGGTTCTTCAACGCCGGAGGAGTTGCAGAACGAGAAGAAGCAGAGTAGGGTTAACGGATAGCTGGACGGAGCAGCCGAGCAGGAGAATTAAGACACGTGGATGAATCTGACTTTTCTAAGCGCGAGTCGCGAGAGAAGGTGAGGGAAGTTGGTGGAGCATAACGCGCAAAGCAGAGACAGACAAATAATTAATAGCAAATCTTATTTTCCCTATTTTTATTTTTTATTTATCATTATTCTTTCCATATTTCGTTGCCGAAACTAGTCGTTGGAGGTAGACCGTCAGTGTCCGTTGGTGATTGGCAATGGCACCTCCACGTTGGAATATTCTATTCTTTTTTTATTTATAGGAATATTCTATTCTCTCCTCGAGAGGCAGCACAAGTGCACAACGGTTATTTTTTTCTTTCTCGTAGATTTTTTTCGCTTAATTAAATAATTAATTAAGTAATTGAGTTGCTGTCGGATTGGGCCAAGCTCTTCGGCAGAGTGATCTTATGAAGCCCAGGCCCAAATCATGCCAATTTGTCAAATAACTGGTATCTTTAATGCATCAATATAAATTTTTACCAACAAGATTGGATCTGCCTATGAGAGTTGGCGCATATGGTAAGGAACGGGTTCAACTCTCATAAGAGGTGAATTCGATTCCCTCTATCGTTGTGAGGGCTCCTTTGGTAAGCGATCTCGTAAGTCCATTGTAAGTGCTCAAAGAGCCCTAGGCCATGGCCTGGCCTTGGTGGGGAACCGGTGCCGAACTCACCTAAACTTTTGTTAATCATAACAAGATTGGATCTAGTGGAAGGGGTTAACCTTCCAAAATATGATGAAAAAAATTTTATTTTCTACTAGGAGAGGTCCCAAATTTTTGTATATTATAATGTTTCAAATATAATTGTCTCTTCTAGGAGTATATCTATGCTTTGCATTTTTTTACCAATAAGTCATTAATATAAAATGGGTTAAGGGTCATTTTTGTTTTGGAAGTTTTCGTGAAGGATTGGGCACTAAAAAAAATTTTGGGTACAATGTCATCAGAAAAGTTTTAAATATGTTCAATGTTGCGGCATGTAGGATATAATGACAATTCATCATCCAATCAAGCTGTGGTAGTTTTGGGCAAAAATGCTACATTTTTATACTTCCGAGGCAACATTGAGCCTATTTAAAACTTTCAGAGCAACATTAATCCAACAAAAATTTTGCGGATACCCAATGATACTTCGTAAAACCTTCCAAGGCAAAATTGACTCTTAACCCATATAAAATTTATTGTAATGTTTCAATTCTCAGACTTTATACAATCCACAGTCATTAATATAAGAGTTAGTTAACTTTTTAAGAAATTTAAGAAAGATAATAAATTGCTTGATTATGATATATTCTTAAATATGTATGTATATTATTAAAATAAATATCAGTTTATAAATCAGGTAAATTAATCTAAAAAATAATAAATATATCAATTAATTAACTTTTTCAATATTCTAAAAAAAATTAACCGTCTTATTTTAAGGACATGAGGTACTATACAATCTAAAATAACCCATATAGTTTGATACATTTTCTTGGCCAAAAATCATAGTTTGATGCGTGATAAAAAGTATTTTACATGTCCGAATATACCTCATGGATGGAAGCATTGGAATTCTGGGAAGCTCATGGATGGAAGCTAAATGGTGACGTTAAAGAAAGATGCAGAATTATTCAATAACCAAACAAAAGATGCAGAAGGGAACAATAAAAAAGAAAGCCGGATATCAATAGTAAATACAAATGAGCTTTCACGGTGAATGTTCACGTAAAAAAACCGTTAATACAATATTTGAACCCTTAAATTAACTTTTATTTCAATTCTGGTCCATCAAATTTAAAATCAATTATTTTGATCTTATCGTTTCATTTTATTTAAAATATTGAATTTAAAACTTACTTGGATTTATCAATTTGAAGTGTCAAAATTAAAATGATAACTTACTTGGGTTTATCAATTTAAAACTTTTACATGATTGAACAAGAAAAGACATTTTCATCACTAAAAGTTTGACAAGAGAATTGATGAGGAGGAGGAGGAGGACAAGAGAACATAATCACATCTTCATTACTGATATCTTCTTGATCTGTACACTCTATGACTTCCCTGTCGTGACAGTGGCGGCAGCAGCA
This sequence comes from Vachellia pachyceras, assembly GCA_025593235.1. Lineage (NCBI taxonomy): Eukaryota > Viridiplantae > Streptophyta > Magnoliopsida > Fabales > Fabaceae > Vachellia > Vachellia pachyceras. The sequence continues at coordinate 34,283 of JANTPZ010083758.1, forward strand.
GCAACATTCTGCTTCGTTTATAACCTCAGCTTTCTTTCCAAATCTATTCTTCATATGTTGTACGAGTTGTGTAGGGTTTACAACTCCCCTCACAACAACCTGTGAATTTTCCCTGTTCACATCAGCAGACACAACACCCTTCATCCTCTCAAGGCTTCTACGCACATCACTTGCACAACCCTCACAGTGTAAATAGGTTTTCAAAGTCACAGTCTTGATGGGTGGTGGAGGCTTATTAGGCTCTTTGTTCTGTTGTGCCTCTTGTGTGGTTTCGCAGTGAAAGTCAACTTTTGGGGAAATGAGGTGAACGTTTTTGCTGTATTTCTTTCTCAGTCTTTGTAACACTCTCAATGGTTCTGCTTTCTTGCCTTTCACTATCACCTTCTGATTTTCCCTATCAACCACAACCTGCTCCACTCCTACACACACACACCCACAAATTCAAATTTTAGCTTCCATCAATTTTGAGATTCATGCATGTAACCAAAAAGCAAATCCAATAATATATAATAATATGATACCTAATACTACTTCCACTCCTAAATGTATCTTTATTTGTAGTGTAATGATTTGTTTTTAGGATTGAATAGAGTATATGAGTTAGATAACTAATTTACATACGCTAAATAAACTATTTAAATTAGTTATTTACACTAAATGTGTGTTATAATACCCTTCTGACTTGTGTGAGTTGTGACCACTCTTTCATGGATGGAATGAAATTTTATATTTATGATCAAAAGAAACATATTGCCTACTTTATATATTTAGATCTGGGATTATGAGAGAAGAATGATATAACACCATTAATATACATTTCAATTTTTTATTTCTTTATATTCGAAAGGTTAAATGAAATAGATTTTATGAATGAAATTAAGTTTGTTATTTGTAAAAAATGTGCTAATTTTCCTAATATACATTGAACAATTATTTCCTTTTTTATAAATAAAAATTTAGTCAAGCTGATTCCTGAAAGCTCACCAGGGCCTTCCCTTATGAGAAAAACTTTAAAGCATACACAAGGCACACATAATTAAACACATACAAAAGACAAATTACATTACCATCAAAGCCTCTCAAGCATCTGGACACTTGTTCTGCACATCCTTCACAATGTATGAATGCTTTTAGCACAATACCATTTTCTTCTTCCTTCACAATATATATATATATATATATATCAGAAAGATCAAAATTAATTACTTCATAATAATTAATGAAAAACCAAAGAATAAGTTATACACATTCTTTCACTATACCTAATTTCTCACCTCCCCCATTTTCTCAGAACCTCTTGTGTGTGTTGAACTGTGGATGGAATATAGAGAGAGAGAGAGAGAGAGAGAGAGAGATAAGACTATGTATGTGTGCGTGTGCGTGTGTGTCTTCATATATATATATATATATATATATATAACTATTGCAACAACATTTAGAGAAAGATTCTGCAAATGAATGAAGAGATTGCAACATAGAGATCATGTATTATTTTCTGCCAAATTGAGTTTATTCTTGTCCAAATATTATTATTCTTATAATTATATATGTATACACTAGAGAAATACTTGTATACTCAATGAGTGTTACATCATTAGTACAATTATTCCTTCTTATGGGTATGATATTCCATACTTTCTCTTAATTATTTCTCTCCCTCTTAATTATAATATATATTTGTGGAATGTACAAGAAAGACAATTAAAATGTTTTTATTTGACAGAGTATAAATGATATGATATTCCAAGAGTACGTAAATCAGCACCAACATTTACAGAAAGATTCTGCCAATGAATGAAGAGATTGCAACATAGAGATGATGTATTATTTTCTGCCTAATTGAGTTTGTTCTATTCCAAAATTTATTATTGTTGTTGTTGTCACGATGGAGGTTCCATTATAATTTTAATAAAATATTATTATCCCCCTCAATGAAGAAAGATGATAATGAATAACAATGAAGACTAAACAAATTAAGCACAACAGTAATAAGTGCTATACCATGCTTGGACGAGAAGAATATTTTTGTGCTCATCATGATCAATATGAACGTCCAGATTTAATTTAAATTATGTTTTATATTTTTTTAAATAAATTTTTATTTTAATATATGTAGAATTTAAAATAAAGATAACTTTATAACTATTTCATCTAAAAAATGTTTAAGTTTGGATTCGTCATATCAGATTTGAACAATCTGTGACTCATTATCGTCTAAAAACATTCTTACTTAAAAAATAATATACTGAAAATGTTAAATTTAGACCATTTAAATTAAATTTAAACGTCTAAATCTCATCAAAATGATAAACACTAAATGTGTAGCTAATTTTATTTATGAGATTATGTCGTGTAATCTCATTTTTTGGAAAAAGAAAAATAATTGTGACATTTATAAGGATAATGCTTATAGCAGAATCATAGATACAACAACAAAACATTTATCTCATTAGTTGAAGAATCACATATAAGAAAATAAATTAGATAAGCGATGAGAAAAAGTAAAATATAAGCTAAACAGCATCATCTAAACATATATTAAATTTCAATTTGATTCTTTACGTTTAAAAAGTGTAGTTTTAATATTTTATTTTTAACACGGTTAATTTCACTTAACTAAAAATGCTAAGTTAGCATATTTGAATAATGATTATACAATTAAATACTGAAAAAATATGATTAAATAATAAAATATAAAAATGATTATATCAAACAATTAAATTTTAAGCATATTTTGTGAGCAGTTGATGATATAATTACCGTTTAAATTTTAAGCTGTTAATCTTCCATGATAGAATTAATGCCATTAAAATAAATGATTAAAACCATACCTTTCAAACTTAAATGACCAAATTCAAACTTAATGTAAATTAAAAGGATCAAACGTATACTTTAATCTAAAATATATTTCTATATTTAAAAATTGGAAAATACAATTAATGATAGAAATCAAACCAAAATTATCACATGATAGAAAGGAGATTCATGAATCAAGTTAACCATATTTAACTCACAACCTAGATAAAAAGAATGGTTCACTTGTTAAGAAATTAACTCACAACCCACGGATCGTAAATTTAAATCATGTTGTCAATTTCAGGATCTTGATAGCGGATGATATGTGAGTAACTCTATAAATGTTCTATGAGCATGGAGGCATGCTCTAATACAACTCACCTAAATTTTTTTTAAATAAATATCTAGCAATTGTTATTTTCATAATAATACCAAAACGATATTGCAGTTTTTTCTTTTGCCGGAATAGCCTCGCTATCATTGAATAAACACCATCGTACATACAAAAACCCAGATTAAAAAAAAAAAGACCAACAGAGGAAAGGAAGAAAAATAAAAAGAAAAAACACCTTTTAAGTTTTTTTTTTTTTTTGCCATGTCAAAAAACACCTTTTAAGTTAAAGACACCTACTCAACCAACTCCTACACTTTTCAGTGAAGACTCGATTATCAACATCCTATTCAATCAGTATACTAGTCTAAACCTGGCTAAAAATTGTCAGGCACAACCAGTAAGCAAGTTGCAAAATATATCTTTAACATCACCCTTACAGCTGAGAGGTAAAACAAGTGATCTTCCACTCGAAAGAGATCATATCAATGAGACATTTCAAACCGTTTTTTTCACTTTCCAAACCGCATTTTTTCCGAACGGTGTGGAAAATCCACTTTCTACACCGTTAGAGGAAAACGGTTTAGAAAGTCTTATTCGAATGAATATAAAGCTCATTCGAATGAATTTACTCTTTATAAACAGTTTAGAAAGTTTAAACTTCAAAATATTGTAACTTCCTTATTTCAGCTCCAAATTTGACAAATGACCTATCATTGGAAAGCCCTTTGAGTCTACTTTCAAATGGCATATGTTTGTTCCTAATATAGGCTCACTATTTTTATGATATTTATGATATCTCTTAATACACAAATCATTTTGAGGTAAAAATTATTCCATTTGAAAGTAGACTCAAGGGACTTTTAAATGATAGGTCATTTGTCAAATTTGGAACTAAAATGAAGAAGTTACGGCATTTTGAAGTTTAAACGTTTTAAACCGTTTATAAAACATAAACTGATTCAATTCAATTTTATGTTGATTCGAATAATGGACTTTCTAAACCGAATTTTCCCAAACGATTTAGAAAATAAACTTTCTAAACCTTTCAGAGATGTAAAGGTTTAGAAAGGGACTTTCTAAACCTTTCAGGAAAAATACGGTTTAGAAAGTTCACTTATTTCAAAACGTTGTATCTCCTCCGTCTGAACTCCAAATTTAACAAATAACCTATGTTGCAAAGCTCTTTGAGTATACTTTCAAAATAAAGAAGTTTGACAACCATTGGATATGTTTATTGAGAGATATAATCAAAAAATCAAACATATACTAGGAATACGTTTATTCCTGATACATGTTCGTTTTTTTGATAATATCTCTCAATCATGATATCCAATTGATTTCAAACTGATCTCATTCAAAAGTAGATTCAAAGATCTTTCCAATTATATATTATTTGTCAAATTTAAAGATCAAACGAAGAAGTTACGGTATTTTGAATTTTAAACTTTCTAAACCATTTATAAAGCGTAAATTGATTCGATTGAGTTTATGTTGATTTGAATGATGGACTTTCTAAACCGAATTTTTCCCAAACGGTTTAGAAAATAGACTTTCTAAACCTTTCAGAGGTGCAAAGGTTTAGAAAGGGACTTTCTAAACCGTTTGAATGAGTGCCACATTTTTGTAAATGTGTAAATTTGGACTTTCTCATTCGAATGAGTGTTGGACCTCATTCGAATGAATGCAACACCTTCATTTTCTAACCGTATTTGCAAATAACAGTTTAGAAATTATTATTCGAATCAGGTTTACAATTTTTTCGACTAAATCACTCCAACTTCGCTTCATAAATAAAGTTGGACTCTTTCATTCGAATGAGGATTGTGACGTATTAGAATGAGTGCAACGTGTTAAACGCTCATAAGAAGAAAGGTTTAGGGAGTTAAATGACGTGGGGGCTGACTTGGTAGTATATCCTACTTGACAAACGGTCGTCACACTACCGTTGGCTCAAGTGAAAATTTATGCATTTTACAAACTTCCGTGACGAATCTGGTCTTAAGAAAACTTTCGGATACACAGTGCTCCAACCTGTATACTTCCGTAACAAAAATGCTACTTAACCCAATTAAAATTGCCTTAAATAGTGACCCTCATATTGAATTCATTTTTAAGTTTTGAAGTGATAGAAAATAGTTGTAAAAATGGCTGAAAGTTTTGCGATCTTAAATAATGACCCTCTGAATGAATTCCTCCAAGTTGTGATGTGATTGAGAATAGTTATAAATAATATTATTTAAGTTGTGAAAATGGATGGAAGTGTTGTTAATTTCGTTATTTCTGCTGCCAACCTTTCCTAAAAAAATTTATTGGGAGATTTTAAAAGGACCTTTTCATCAATATTTTTAGAATTGGGACCATTCATTAAATAAGTTCCTTATTTAGAACTTTTCAATAAATTTCCCTTTTAAATACTCTTAAGGCTGATTTCATCTTTTTACCAAATATTAAAATTCAAGCTTCCTTTTATCTAACCAATGTGTGTTTTTACTTGTTAGAGTGACTCTTTTGTAATTTCAAAATTGAAGAGGTATATTTATAAGATTTTGCCTAAAAAAAATCAAATCATAAGAGTTTAATTTAAACAAAATCAATTATAGGAATTTGATTCATAATTGATGTAAAGTACAAGAACTTACATATTATTATTTTAATTTTCTATAAATACTTAAATGCAATGCAACATGACAAATTCGTAATGTTTAATTTAAAAATGAAAATATATATGCGTGCATAAAAGTAAATACTACTGTAATCTTATTTATAAATCACTTCTAATATATTTCATATAAACATAAAAAAAATTTAAGATGCATTAACTTTATCTTAAAATTAAAAAACTTTTTAACTTTCTCCCATTTTAATATTCACTATAACATGATAGTAAAATAACTTTTATTTTCCGAGATGATAGTAAAATAACTACATCATTAATAACGGGTAAAATTTTAAATTAACACTAAAATTTAATTGAATGATATTGAGCAACTAACAAAAAAGCACGGAGGGGAGTGGGACCCATTGTACGGTACATCGTGTTGTCGTCCTTATCCAAAAACCTTTTCACCAGCTCAACTCCCATGCTGCCGTGTTTGGCATGCAAGAATTACGAATAAAGGATCAGAAATGGAAAATCGATTCCCCCGTGAGGCATGTTTGGTAACATTGAAGTTATGATTTCCCGGAAACATGATTCAAAGAATTGACAAAAGGAAAATGGAATTACTATAATGTGTCAAAAAATGATTTTATTACTAAAAAAAATTTCATGATAATTGAAGAGTATACATTCATTATCATCTCTTACACCGATAGTTATTAACTTGTTGTTGAACTTTTGGATTAAGTTAAAAAACCTCCCTGAATTTGGTTTAGTTGTATGAAACCCCCTGACATTTAAAATTTTAAATTAAAGACCTTGAAGCTTTATATTTTGACTACAAAATACCCAGCCGTTAAAATTAATATTTTCTTCCATGCTATAATTGTTATTATATACTAGCAGTGTGTAAGAAATTGGTGGTATAGTTTGATCCAATGTGAGACGGTTGGTACAATCCCAATAAGTAATATGATGAAATAATAGTCAATTGGATTGGATTGAATGGTCAGATTAGACTGGGCTATAGCCAAGTGACTAGACCAATTCGGGTCCATGTGATTAGGGGAGAGCACAGAACCCGTAACCCGCACAGCCCGCCCGGACCCGTGAAAAATTTTCTGGATTGGGCCCGCCCAATTGTGGCCCGTTATAGGCGGGCAAAAAACCTGCCCATTTAAAAAATAACGGGCGGGCTATGGGTATGCCACCGGGCTGCCCGTAGCCCGCCCGTATATGTTTTTTTCCCCTCAAAGCAAACCCTTCATCCTTCCTTCCTCCTTCGACACAGGCCCAACCCAAAATCCCTATTCCCTAGTGCACTTGCGTGACGTCTTTGCGATTGCGAGCTCAGCTTCGTTGTAATCTCATCTCAGACCGAGTGCGCCATTGCGATTCAAGCTCATGTAATCTTCGTTTGCGTCTTTGCTGGCTGGCTGGACTTCTTTTTTTAGCCTCGATTAGGTTCGCATTTTTCTTTGGACTGAGAGAGAACTCATCTTGTCACTGTTTATTAAAGCTAAATCCATAATTGAGTTCTTCTTCGAAAAAACGAAGTTCATCTTGTCACAGCTAAATCCCTAACTGATTTCTTGAGAATTCTCTTCATCAAGGATTGATACAGAGTTGATAATATAGAGTGTTTGGTTTGTATTGGGAAAAGCATCCAAACGGTGTGGAAGCTTTTACTAGAATTATGGTTTCCATGGTTTTCTATGTGAATTCAAAACATGCATAGATATATGAATTAATGACTACTTTTGGTTGCTCTCAAGTACTAAAGCCCAACACATACATAATAGGGCAGGATTCGTTTGGACAGAGACTATAATTTGACAATTGATATTTGTGATTGGACATATAGTCGAGTTCCTAAATATAAGCCTTGATTTGTTTTTGAATT
>JANTPZ010083759.1:0-24383 GCA_025593235.1 Vachellia pachyceras
AAACCTGCAGCCTTATCACGCACATTTGTAAGTCATCTTCTCCATTTAAGAACAAAAAGTCAAGGTCTAGTGCATAATGAGCAGATCGCCAAAAAAAACAAAAGCAGAGTTTACAGCAAAAAAGCTGAAAATGAAGAAATGTTTTTACCAAAGACGTGTATAAATGATAGGTGGAAGCTGAGAACTTTTCAGAGAAGCTTCATTAGCGGAATATGGGGGGAGAGAAGGAGGAAGACAACCGGATACGCAGAGGAAAACGTGGAGGCGACTTCAGAAGACGCTCAGCTTCACTCTCCCTCACATGCTCTGCCCAAAGGAAAAGTGGTTTGAGCAAATTTGAAACAATAATTACACAGTTGATTTCTCTTTTCCCCTCTCCTTTGTTCTTTTTCAACCCTTCTGTTGAAAAAACAAAAAGTTGTCAGTAGTACATGGGAAATACAAGAAAATGAGAAATCAATACTTTCTAAAATAGGATCCGTGAAGTATTTTTACTATCTATAAAATAAATTTATGAAGAAAAATTTATTTCATTTTTACACTTTTAAAAATTCGTTTGATTTTAATCAAATCTGATTTTAAAGTAATATCGCCTTCAACTTTATTATAAAGTAACTAGATCATAAATATAAATACATGAATTAATCAATAATTTATTTTGATTTTAAATATAAGAGTTTAACATGTTTTATTTTTAAAATTATAATTTTTTCTAAACTATCATTATTAATTGTACGTGTAAAGAAAACTTAATTTTCATCGTGGATAGTTTTAATACAAATTATTGAAAAATGTACTTAGAAAATGAAGTGTATTTAAGATAAGTTATTGGTTGAAATAGTAAACCTTCTAATCCACTTAAAGACAATAACACAAGTTTAAATCTCTTAGTAGTTGGCAAAAATAAAAACATTTATCCTTGTTACCTCAAATTTAAAATAGCCTAAGAAGATATTGATGTGAACACACTTTTTTTTTTGGTCAGACTCACATGCTCTATGGAGAATTCTAACTCTTAGCCTCGCTTTAGAAAATTATGAAGGAGACGTTTACTATCATTTGTGAAAAGCATATTTATTTATGGATTGAGGTTAGTTTTCGTCGAGAATAAATGTTACCCTGAAATTTTTTGATACAATATCATTTGAAAGTTTTAAAATTTAGCAAAATTGCTCCACCATGATAAAATACAAACATGATTAATATTTCTTAGTGAATAGTACTGTTTTCATTCTTTAATACAAGAGTTGGTTGGTTTTTGTGTCAATAAAAAAAAGAAAAATAAAACATTCTAAAATATCTATATGCATCGTTAGATTATATTTACATGCATCGGACATTCTAAATTATATCGTACGTTCTAAAATATTTATATGTATTGTTAGATTATATATCATTTTATAAGTCAAATAAATTAACTTAAAAGATGATGGATAAATTAACCTAATACATTTTTTTAATCTTTTTTAAAAAGTAAACTAACTCTTGTACTGGAGAGTAGATAATAATGCTAATAACGAGCTCATTAGGATTACGGTAAAGATATACTTTTACGTAAATCGAGATAAATATGTGGAAGATATTATCTCGTTTTATAAAAAAACTGTTGAACATACGTTTAGACCCTCCAAACATTGAATCAAACGGTCCAATGTAGAACAATTACTTGGGCATCATAAAGAGTTGGGGTGGATTGTCTTTTCCATGTCTCTCTCCATTCAAATTTATCACACAACTTTTGAGGTGGTGTAAAAGATTGGAAATTTGTAATTGACTTTTTCTTTAATGAGTCATTTTCCTTAATTTCAAAACGGTGATTGGTGATTACGTGACTCTCTCAATTCCTATCACCAAATAATTATTTATTTTGCAATATTTTCAAGCTTTCTCTTTTAGACGCTGAGAGATTTGCCATGCCACTACAAACCAACCCCAACAATTTTTTTTTTGCCCCTTCGATGAAGTTTTAGATTTGTTTCTTTACCATGACGTTATCTATTATACTAGTAAACATTTTTCTATTTAAACCTTTTATTTTAATTAAAGTGCCTAATATTATTCAAAAGCTTTGTTAGATTTCAGTGAACCCGTTTTACGAAAAAATAATGTTAAACATATTTTTGGACTCATCGTAAACTTAACCAATGTTATCTGTAATGCATGAGTCAAGCTTTTGATTTATGTGTGTCGTTAAATTTCATCTTTGTTTTCCCTTTTTTGCTAAGTTGAACTTTATTATGATTTTTGTTAGATTTATCTTCTTCCAACACGTAAAGAAGAAGAAGAAAGCTACAATATAAATTACATAGAACCATGATTAGTGCATCTTTGTGTATTATATAACTATATTAACTATATAAACGGATTAGTTATATTAGTTCTGAAAAATCATATCATATGGGAATATGGTAGATAGATTTCTAATGATAAGTTCTGACTTTTCGTATGTCAATTGAATGTGTGTTTTGGAATCAATTGTGATATCTCAATGAATATTATGATAAATTCGCCATGTGCAATAAATGCATACTTATTGAACGGTCAAAGTCAAATATTCTTCATGTATGGTATTTTATATTAGCAGGAAAATACCTCGAAAACTTCACAAACCCCATTTCATGGATATAATATGTGCTTGTTTGGGAACTCCGTTGGAAAAATGAATTTTGCAGATTTTGAGGCATTTTGGGAATTTCGAGATGGTTTTACAGATTTTAAGATGGTTTTTATGAATTTCGAGATGGTTTTTACAGATTTCAAGATGGTTTTGTCTCGGTTTACATGCACCGTTTGAGAAAATGGCTTCCCAAACAGGCACTATATCTTTTGTTTTTACGTTATTCATAACTTTTTATCTATGATGTCTTTGTTACTATGTTGAATTGGTTGATGACTTTTTATATTATATTGACAATTCAAACAAATGAAACGACAAATTTTTAGAGTACTTATGTTGTTCCATCGAGTCTTACAAAATCAAAGTTCCTTGCATATTGACAACTTTTACTAAAAGATTGATAAGTGTTCTTATGATTCTGACAACTTTTCCGTTGTATTGCCTCTGTTATTGTTGAGTTGGTTGACAGCTTTTTGTAAGCATTGACAGCTTCAACAAATATAATGACAACTTCGTTAAGTTGTCAATGCGTTTACAAACTTTGTATATTACAAGAGTTGTTACTAGGTAAAACATTATTTGTCTACACGTGTTATATATTTGCATGCAATACATTATCAAAGTGGTTTAGTAGCATAATGGTCACCAAACTTTTTATCCTACCCCACTACCTTGGTTCCCATTTAATTTAAATAAAAAAAAATTCTGTTATGCCCAAAATTAGTTGCCGGCAATCAGAGCTCCTGTCAGGTGGCTACTGCCTAGCGTCAGCTGGCCATCGGAGCTTCGGTGGTTGGTGATGGTGTTCCAACGAGGATGCCTCATTTTTCTTTTTTTTTTCTATATATAAGAGAAATTTTCTTCTTTTTCACATGAATTCTTAAATCTTCATTTGCTGATAGCTAACTATTAACCATTTTCTTTATTCATGGTATCAAATGTGGTGTAAAAAAATTTAAGGACACTTTCCTGTCATTCTCCCTATTTTATATCGCGTGTAAAGAAATTTCCCCGGATACGAGAATTTCAATTTTAAGTTCAAACAAATGAGTGTGAACAAACTCGACGTAATGTAAAAGGTCCAACGCAAATTAAAATTACATTTAATATAAAAAATTACCTTTAATAATATATATAAGTGAAACAATCTCTAAAATCAAATTTTAAGTTAGAAAGCAATATCAATTTCATTTACATACATTTCCTTCTTATTTTTAGTCTAATTTGACAAAATTCTCTTTCTCTAAAATCCCAAACCAGGTATTGATGATAAAATAAGTTGTGAATTACTTCTCAATAGCTGTTAATACCTTATCAAGAATAGTAAAAAAAATTGATTTGAGATTTTCGATTTTCCAATTGTTTTTATCATTTTCTCAAAAGAAAAATGCATTATTATAATATTTGTATTTAAGAAGCCATGATATATATTATAAATAATGTGCATAAATTTTCTTATTCTTTTTGGCCATATTAACAGCAATTTTTTTTTAAAATGAAGCTAAAGGATGTTTGGATGGTGAATTCCAGCTCATAGGCACTGTTGCTGGTTGACATTTCTGTCACTACAGTCCATAACCTAATTTTGCAAATTTTAACTTTTAATGTTTTTTGAAGTTTTTTTAGAAAATGACAAAATGACTGTATTAATAAATAAATTTTTTACAATGCATACAACTCACAGCCCAGTTACCTAGAATTTAATTATTAATTTTATAATAAAGCCTTGAGAGCCTGCTTCTTCTATGAATATAAAATATTTTTCTTAACAGCTATGTCTACCTACTAATCATAATTCAATGAGTCACCACTGCGTTAGAGTTGTAACTATTACCTAAATGTTCCGTTAATTTTAATTAAAAATAATATTATGAATTAAATCCAATGATATACATAAGAATACATTTAAAATTAAATTGTATGGTAAAGTTACCATTATAATTTTTTACATGTCCAAAATAAAATAAAATCTACAAACCCTTGTAATTGATTCTTGCAATTTTTACAAAAACGACATAATAAAAATTACTATTCCATTCTTATTTAAAAATAAGAAAAATAAATAAAATACTAATTATGTATAACTTTTTTAACCAAACCAATATATTCCTGTTTCTTGTCACATTCCCTACCTGCATCTGCCAAGTTGTTTATGACAGCATAACACGCTTTCAATTTCAAACCATCAAAGACCAATATAGATTACTACCAGAAAAATAACATTTAGCAACGGAAAATCCATCACTAAAACAAGGGTCCCTAATTTTTTCTTCACTAAATGAAAATTTTTTCATGGAAAATAGCCATTTAACAATAGATTTTTCCATCACTAAATAACATTTTTCTGGTAGTGGATGGAAAATCTTTTGTTTAAAAATATTTTTATCATTACTAAATTTAAATAAAGTATGCATAAAAAATAAAGTCGCTTAGTGATTATATTTTGAAGGACAATTTGTAATGATAATATTATGAATTTTAACTATGGCATTATAAATTATTAAATAGAAAATAATATTTTATTATATTATCATGTCAAGTTTCAGCAATCAACACAATTTTGCACAACCTTTTCATGATCGCGTTAAACATTGATATAAATATCTCTCTTAGTGGTGATTCAAACCCATGCGTTATTGTATTGAGATATCATTTATAATAAAATTTTGGTTAATAATATCATGTTATTCTTATAATTAACTCATTTATTAGGATGGACTTGTTGTGATATAAATTTTATACATAAAAGAATTGGATAATAATGATTAAGAGCACATATTTTCAAATTGAATATAAATTAACTTGGAAGGTCCCTTGGCACTAGTTTATAATACATTGGCTTTGTCACAAATCTGCAGCAACAATGGCAATGATAAACCTTCAAAGCTAAGTTTCTGGTTTGTTGAGCTGACCAATAAACAAATATGCACCAGTGTGCACAATCTGCTTCCTGATAATATTCATTTCCTTAAAAAAATATCATTTAAAATTTAAATTAAAGAAACAAAATATCTAATCTTGTAATCAGCATCATGGCTTACTATCATGATTCCTCTTGAAGCTTGAGTTGGATGGCTCAACTTTAGAGATGGTTGTAGACTTTGTAGTAACTGTGGAGGAGCTATCAACGACCACTATAATGGATGGATTGTTTCACCGTCTTGATTGTAACTTTTATATCATTAGTCAACCTCCATCACCCCAGCATGTGATAGAGGTTGATGAAAGGTAGTTATTGAATGAACCCAGTTTCTGTTAAAAACAAAAGGATGACTCATGGACCATTTGAGGAAGATCTTAGGCCTGAAGACAAAACTTCCAATCTCCTTCATTGGGCTCTCCAGTCCTGTTTTCTGCTTTTGGGCTGAAAGGTCCATTTATGTTATCCATTTATATCTGAAAGTTCAACACCAATGGCTCATGTGGTAGAATAATCAGAGATGCTAATGAAAACTGGATACTTTGATTTCAGCGAAAGTTGAGATTCCTTCCATCTACAGCTGCGAAAGTTGAGATTCCTTCCATCTGCAGCTGCGAAAGTTGAGATTCCTTCCATCTACAGCTGCGAAAGTAATGGTTTTATTGACAGGTTTCCAAATTTGTAGGCAATTTATCTACGCAGATTCACTATCAGCTTTCCACTTGATTATGAAAGGTGGTAGTCACAATCACCATTAGTGAGATTAGAAATCTTCTCTACTTTGATTGTGATTTTGAACTTCGATACGCCACACATGATACAGTTATGTGTGTAATGCTAACAGCCAGAGCGAGGAAATACAGATCCTACCGCACCCTCACCCTAATGCCTCTCACTCATGCAAGAATATATTTCCTAGTTATTCTCACTTTTGAGCTTTTGGCACTAATGTGATTTGTAACCCTCAAGTTTTCTGACTTGTCTTTCATCAATTGTATCATTGGATCAGTTTATTTAATTTTATATTTAAACTGAGAGTTCTCACATCAGTTTCAATGAGATTGCATTGATTATTAAATGTATTTGTTCTTGATGGTGTTTTTGTTCGACTCTGCAACTGAAGCTCAACTCATTAGTCTCACTAATCAAACGTGATTAACCCTACATTCAAATAAAGGTGATTGAATAATAACTCCTCCACAAAGCTACATTAAGAAAATGGCTTATCATCAACTCTAGACAAATTAATATTCATAAGAAAAATATAGCTTGATAACAAAAACACCGCATTGGACTTTCTTATATTTCACTGTCATATAAGAACTGTAATTGCTGTTTAGATTCAAGAATATCAGATTCCAAGTGAGCTGGTAAGGGCTCTAAAGTTCAACCGATAAAGATAGATTGTGCAGCTTCTGGGCACAACGTGCCAAAATGAAATGGCTATCTGAAGGAGAAAGGAATACATCTTATTTTCATGCAGTAGTCAACCGAAGAAGAATGAAGAACTCGATCAAGAGCTTGCAAAAGGAAGACCACTCATGGACCTCTGATCAGCATGAACTTAGTGGCATGGTTAGGACTTGCTATCTTCAGGTGTATCAAGGTGTAAGAACTACATCTTCAGAGGATATTTTGACCAAGTTAAACAAGCTTCAAGTCCGGTTTTAACAGATGAAGATTCACGATTGCTGCAAGTTCCTGTGACAAAAGAAGAGCTTAGAGAGGCTCTTTTTTCACTACCAAGAAACAGTGCCTCTGGTCCAGATGGCTATCTTGTTGAATTTTATCAGCGATACTGGAATCTTATTTTCTCAGATCTTATTGAAATGGTGAATTCCTTCTGGGGCTCGAAATTTCTACTGAAATCCTTCAATAAGAGCAATATCATCCTTATTCCTATATTAGATAGAATTGAAAATCTTCAGGATCTTCGACCTATAAGTATATGCTATGTCTCTTACAAAATAATTTCAAAGATTCTGTGCAACAGATTGAAAAATATCTTGTGCAATTACATTGCGCTCTATCAATGTGTTTTTTGAAAGGGAGAATAATATCCGATAATTAATATCATTCTGGCATCAGATTTAATGAATCAGATTCATACATCCAAGCCAGGAAGAAGGAAATTAGCAGCTTACAAAGTTGATTTTGCCAAGGCTTTTGATAGTCTCTCTTCGGATTTTATTCTAGTTGTTCTTCTGAGAATGGGTTTCCCTTAGATATTTACTTGTCTTATTATGCAATGCATTACCACAGTGCAATATCAGGTCATTTTCAATAATCAAGTCTCTCAGCATATAATTCCAAATAGGGGAATCAGGCAAAGTGATCCTCTTTCATCTTACATTTATATCATAACTGCAAACATCTATCTTGCTTGATTAGAGAATGCGAGTCTTTGAACTTATGGCAGGGAATTAGAATCTCCTCTAAGGCTATGCCCATATGTCTTCTTTATACTGATGACTCCCTTTTCTTTTTTGAGTGCTCTGATCAAGACTTCACACAATTAAGTCAGCTTTGGAACTATACAGCTTCTGATCCGGACAATTAATAAATCATGCCAAATCATCCATAGTATGCAGCCCTTGTGTTCCTCATGCAATGAAAATCTCCTTTTCACAATCTCTGGGTGTGAGTTTCACTGAAAGGTTGGGTAAATACCTAGTTACCTGGATTGATCCTGGTCGAGATAAATCCCAAGTTTATAACCAGGTAGTTGAGGCCATCGAGCGATGAACCTCAGCATGGAAAGCTAAACTGTTGTCACAAGCATTAAGATTAACCTTAATCAAGTCGAAACTCTCCTCAACCAATATTCATATACTTTCTTATGTTAAGCTTCCTCAATACATATATGATCGTATAGATGCAAGGTGCATCGACTTCTTCTAGGGAAGTAATGGTGCTCGAAGTAGAATTCATTTACTAAGAAGAGAAATCCTTTTTATGCCAATTGAAATGGAGGTTTAGGTCTGAGATCAGTCAAAGCAGTAAATGATGCATTATTAGCGAAGCAAATCTGGCGCATCATATCCTCCCTTGCTCATGCCCTCCTAGCCAAAACTTTCGGTGCTGAATATTTTGATTTATCTCCTTCTACCGTGGTTAAGAAAGTACATTCGGAGAACTTATGTGCTTTACTGGGCGCATTCACCAACATGAAAGTATTGAAATAAAAACTGGATGCTCGTCTGTAGATCATAGTTTGATCCACATCTTGATAGATTACAAATGTGCTATGTGTATGATAATCTTAGATGAGTTATGAAATTAATATCTAGCAAATATGTTTTATTGAAGGTCTATCATATATGTTCTCAAAGCCACTTCAACAATATCTGGAAAGTTACTATTGAAATCAAACTTTGAAGACTCAAAGATTTCAACTAATGTTATCAAGAGGGAGTCATTATACATTATACTCTTTTTCCTTTATCTAGGTTGTGTCTCACTTGATTTTCATAGAAAGGTTTTATAAGGCAATATTATGAAGTGTATCGTAAACATTGTACTCTCTTTCTTCTAATAGGTTTTTGTCCCATCAGGTTTTTTTAGGTGGGTCTACTTGATTGATGCTTGAGAGGCAAGATTAAGTATAGAACTCAGGTGAAATTGTGCAAGAACTTGAAGTTTGCATGATAAATGATTTTGTTGATAAGATAGAGATATACTTGCAAACCTTGCATAGTTAAATTAGGTTTGAAGCTTGAAAATTGGGTTTTATTAATTATAATATGAGGTTGATCAATTAATAGAATTAAATACTTGTTCTTGACTTGAGAGACCATATTTACAAGTACTCTTTGAATCATAGACTAGCACAATGTTTCATTGAAAGCATCTATGATAGGAGGCTAATTGAATGTTATAAAATGTAAGGGGATGAATAATCCTAGGTCCCATCTTATCCTTTAAGTCTATGAATCAATTGTTTATAATTTTTTATATTTAAAAATAGTTTTCATCTACTATTGACATTTGTATCACTTAAATTAGGTGAAAGTGTGCTTGATCGGGTTTTAAAACCAAATCCTCATGGGAACAATACTTTATTTGTTACCTTATTACTCGGTGCGCTTATCACAAATTTTTATTATGAACTGCGACTACTGTATGGGTCAAGATATGATGACTGGGCTTGGGACCTGGAGGTCTGACAAGGAAGGATTAAGGGTGTCTATATCTAATGCCTTCTTGAATGGCCTTCAAATTTTTCTTTGCAAAATTTTTCCTTATTTCTTCATATCATCATATTCTACAGAAAATGAGTTATTGTCATCATTTTTCTAACTTTCTTTTTTATATTCAATTTAGCAGCACATATATTATTCAACTAAATGGCGATATTTTCAACATATAAAAACATATTGATAAAATACAACCATAAAGAAACCAAACAAAGCAAGAGCTATAAGAACTAATATGCGCCTGCACGCACACACTTTATTGTAGCATAAAATGTATTTATGCAACATTGAATCACAACTTATCAACCACGAGCCTCTGAATTCACATGACAGAGGCAATCATTATTATAATATTCATATATATATATATATATATGAGAGGTTTAAATAGTGGTTTCTGGTCTAACAACGATGCCAATGGCATCAAGGTAGTAGCCAGCCCTTCCATAGAATCCAATGACTGTATTGCCCTTATAGGGATCGAGAAAGAAGTGTCTGAAGCTTTTCCAAATGGTCCATATGTAGCCTGATTTGTAATAAAAGACAATGACGTGACCGTTTATAAACCAGCAAAATTCCCATACGTCCCACTTATGGATATTAGGTGCTCAGAAGGCCAGCTAATATGAACCTATAAATCATACATATAAAACAGGTTAGATTGCTAGATGAATTATTCATATAAGTGCTTCGTTTTATTTAACAAATAAGTCTGTGTGTGTGGGGAAGGCTTACAGTATTTCTTGCACCATTTTCTCATATGGATTTCAGGTTTATTGTTCCCTTGAATAATTGCAGTGAAAGATCATTTTCAAGAGGTTCCAGATTTACAAATCTGTTGGAATATCTTGCTGCTGAGATCAGTCTCCCATTTCCCATTCGATCTTTCAGTATTTGTTCTCCTTTCAATCTCTGATTGTTCTTCTTGATACTCTTGCTTTAGTTCTTGAAAATGATAGTTTATTCGCATTACGAAGGTTACGAAACCTGAATCCATCTAATGCAATAGAGTCATTCTGTTCGTAGATTGTTACATGTGAGATTTCTTGAATCCGCATATTACCGCCACCCTTTGTTTTAACGGGAAGGGTTTCTGAAGTTTCTTAGATGGGGAATTGGGGACTTAATCGTAATAGAACTTTGTTTGAACCATATTGAAATTTGCGAGAATGGATTTGATTTGCTGGTGTTGAATACGGAGGTAAATTAAGTAGTACTGTGGTAGCATTTCTGTTAACTCCTCAGGAAACAATGCTAACATAATAAGATATGAATCATGACACTAAGCTGTCAATTACCATCTTGTCATTGCTGGTCTATATTATAATATGCTTTTCCTTCATCTGTTCTTTTACTGAAAAACTGGGTTTGATCTAAATATTCTGGTTCAATGGCATTTCTGTTTCGATATTATTAATGAAGCCAAGATGGAGAAGCGATGAGAAGGCTTTTTTGTTGGTTTGTTGAGTTAGGGAACTTGCAATTGTCATCCAATCTTCTTAAATCATTTCTTCATATAAGCATATTTTTTAATTTAATCCATCGGAGGATTGTTTTCCCATAGCAAACAAGCCGACGTAAATTCATTTATTTCATGTGCTATTGAGTTTCAGGTTCTTGAGCTTGCTGGCAATGCTGCTAGAGATAACAAGAAGAATCGCATTGTTCCAAGGCATATTCAGCTTGCTGTACGTAATGATGAGGAGCTAAGTAAGCTCTTAGGATGTGTCACCATCGCCAATGGTGGCGTTTTGCCAAATAATCGTCAAAATCTTCTGCCAAAGTCCATGGGGAAGGGAAAGGCGATATTGGATCAGCATCCCAAGAATTCTAAGATTCCACCACTAATTTGGAGTTTGTTGCTATGGAATCTATTTGATTACATTTAGTTTCCTGATAAGAACATACATTTTACATATTCTTTGCTACCTTTTTCATGAGAGAAACATAAAATCTATTTCAATCACTCTCTCTCTGCTAAGCACCAATCCTCACACCCAGCCTTCAAGCTCTGGTAGGTAATGTACACCTGGTGGAGTCTTATGGTTGAGTAATCTACACATTTATGGTACCCTATGACTTGCGGGGTTTCTGTAAGTCATATATATCTTAAATTGGACAATTTTTTCTGTTTGAGATTCTGAGACGTCGCAAGAACTGTGTGAATGTGTCAAGAGAACGAGTGGCCCTATAAGGCATGTGAAGGGTGGTTGGACAACAGAAGAGGTTAGTGTCTGGGGATGGTTCCTCCTTTTCTCTCATTTTTTGGCTAGATGCAACCAATTAAGAAAGGAACCCAACTCAGTTGATTTGATTGTTATGGATATATATATATATATATTAGTAACTTGAGAGTGCTAGATATGTTAACATGTCTTTAATATCTTCGTGTCTTTGCTAATTTTATATGCTGTCATCTAATTGTTCTTAATGCTTTCTGTATTTTACTGAAGGATGAGACCCTAAGGCAAGCTGTTGCAATTTTCAAGGGAAAGAATTGGAAGAAAATAGGTAATTATATTTGCTTTTACAGCCTCTGGCCGTGGAAGTATTTTGGTTTGGAAAAAGGGTGATGATCTTCATACGTGATTTTCTTGGTGTGGTGGATATGCACATCTTCTAGGAAAGTGAGTTTGTTCAGATCTAGGGAGCATGGCCATGATACATGGCAATACCGCTGATATGTTACATGATGAAGTTTAAAGCGTTCATGTGCAATTTAAAGTGTCACATGGCATTGAACCGTGTCAAATCTGAGTGACCAAAATGTGTCAGGCATGCATACAGTCCCGTTTTCAAATGTCTATGCACTATATGTTTGGATGAATGTACATTTGAAATGACCTTAGATGCACGTAAAGAAAGTTTCAGCTGTACAAAACTTGTTTTTATCATTATTGATGCCTTTGATCCTAGAGTAGAATGAAAAGTTTCTGCAGTGATATAAGAGAAATATATAATTCATGATAATAGGCTTTACGTCATGTTTAGCGAAGGTGCTGCTGCTTTCGAAGACAGATGTGAGAAACAAACTTCTAAAATATATTTTATTAGACACATGCATCTTTCCACACTATCATTTGATCACACTTTATACAGAAAGGTTAAGTGTTGTATTTATGCGAACCACAACAATTTGTTTATAGGTTATAGAGTACATAATATATTTAGTACCAGGTGTTTACTGTAAAAGAATTGCAATCAGGTTCATGGCAGATTTAAAAATGAGTATATAATTTTAAATTTGTCATGAGCCTGATTTTTGAGTATATAATTTTTGAAGAAATGGTTAAAAATGACATCAAACTAGATAGTATTGGTTGTGCTGCCCTGATGAGAGCTTTTAATGAAGGAGGCCAAACCAGAAGGGCTTTGAATCTGGCAGAAAGCATGAGAAAGAAAGAGATTCCATTTACTGATGCCATTATCTTTGAATTGTTATATGCTTTCTGGTCATCTTATTTTCATATGCCCAGTTGTTCTACAAAATGGTTGCATCAGGCGCTGACATTAGCTTTACTACTTATTCCGTCTTACTAAAGAACCTTGTATCTGGAAATTGGAGGAAGTGCATAGAGGTAACCTTAATTTCCTTCTTATTCTTTTAAATATTCTTGAACATTTAATTTAAAATTGCATACAGCTTTTAAGTTCATGATGTTTGGTTGGATGGTTGCAAATTTTTCCCATGATGCCAACAATGGTTTGTAGGTTTGTTGCTTGGATTTTGGTAGTTATGTGGAATGCATAAATCTAAGAGTTTTGACTCTTTGAATATGAACACAATTTATTCGTCCATTCCTAGTTGCAATTTTCTGTTGACTCCCTTTGTTATGCCTGTAAAGATTAATGCAAATTATTTATGCAGGTCCTACAATGGATGGAAGATGCAGGAATTTGTCCACCATATGAAATGTACTGCGACATATCTTCATATGCACGGAAAAGCTGTGGAGCTGAAAGTGGTTAATTGCAAGTAGATATCGTTAATTGTATATAAGTTATATACTTAATATTACTATTTAAATTTTTTTTAACTTTAAGACTTTTCTTAGACATTATAATGTATGCTTATGGTTAAAGAGATTATATACTTGATATTACTATTTAAAATTTGTTTTTTAACTTTAAGACTTTTCTCAGACATTATAATGTATGCTTATGGTTAAAGAGATTATATACTTGATATTACTATTTAAAATATGTTTTTTGGGTCAATTGTGTGATTAAACAGGATTTATTTATAAAATATTTTTGTAAATGTGTAGTTGATTCATATCTAAAATCAATGACGAATTTAGCAATAACATTATTAAATATAGAGATGTTAAATACACATAATTGCCTATTTAGCGGTGGAATATAACGCATTTAGCGACGGAAAACAGAAAAGTAAGGCATAATTTTTTAAATAGCGACGGAATTAGTCAGGGAAAAACAGAAAAGTAAGGCATAATATTTTAATTAGCAACGAAAAAATTTAGCGACGAAATTTTGAATGTTTCCCTCACTAAATTGACAAATTTAGCAACGAAATATAACACATTTAGTGACGGAATTGTCAAATTTAGTGACGGAATATAACAGAATTGTCAAATTTAGCGATGGAATTTTCCGTCGCTAAATTAGCGACAGAATTAGCAACGGAACTAATTCCCTCGCTAATTAGCAACGGAATAAGTTTGGTCGCTAATTCCCTCCCTAATTAGTGAGGGAATTAGCAACGATGCTAAATTAGCTAGGGAATTAGTTCCGTCGCTAATTCCCTTGCTAATTTAGTGATGACATACGTTTCCGTTGTTGATTCCGTCGCTAAAATATCTGTCGTTATTTTCGTTGCTAAATTTAGCGACCCTCTTATTAGCGACGGATTTTTCCGTCGGTAATTCTGATTTTTCCTCGCTAAATGTGATTTTTCCGTCGCTAAATCTGATTTTTTTAGTGGTGAAGTAGGTGGATGGAATTGCTCAAAGATTACGATTGTACAGCTCTTTATCATCCTAGAAAGCAAATGTGGTGGCAGATGCATTAAGTAGAAAATTTATGGGTAGCTTGGCACATATGATCTTATTAAGGAAGCTCCTGATACAAAAGATTCACAAGTTTGGACAAAATAGAACAAAAATTTGAAATCTCTAGGAATGGGACATTTTTAGCACGCTTCAAGCTCGATCTTCTTGAATGGAGTAGGCTAAAAGTGCTTAGCGACTAGATCCAAAGTTATATAAATTAATGGATGAAGTCAGAAAAGAGAGGAATATTGAATTTGTGATTGATTGGGAAGGTATATTGCGATATCTTGATAGAATTTGTTTACCATAGGTGGAGGACTTGAAAAAACAAATCTTGAAAGAAGTCACCATTCAGCATATACTATTCATTCTAAAGCAAACAAAATGTATCATGATATGAGGCAACTATATTGGTGGGATGGTATGAAAAATGAAAATTTGACATGTGAAGAGGTTCCAATGGCCATTATAGATCAACAAGCGAAAAAGTTAAGATCAAAAGAAATTGCTTCAGGAAAAGTGTTATAATAGAATCATTTGCTAGAGGAAGTAACCTGGGAAGTAGAAAGTGAAATACACATCAAGTATCCTTGTCTGTTTGAAAATTTGGAGGACTGAATTTCTTAAGGGGGAGAATGTAACAACTAGAAAGGAAAAAAAAAAGAGGATTAGATTGCAAAGAAAACAAGAGGAGAGGGACCTTGGTGCAAAGAGAAAAAATGTAGGAGCGCAAAATTGTCACTCACCCTCCCACACTTTTAATATATCACCAGCACCTTCTGCATTGTTCTCCATCCTTCACTTGAAACAGAGGTCCGACATGAGAGAGAGAAGGAAAAAACCCTATCTTTTGCTCCGTCTTGTCATCCGTTCTTGCCATCATCGGTGGTGCGTTGTCGTTAGCTTCGTTCTCCTCCTTCGATCAAGAGCTGCTGCTGTGTTTACCTTGCTCTTCTCCTTTTTCTGTTCTGCAAGTTGTGGAGTTGCAGCAGGTTCCCTTTCCATCCTTTTAAAATTTCATTTGTGCAGTAGAAGCTTGGGCTATCACGTGGTATCTTAAATATTTCCTTTTATGCTAGTTGCTGCTGATTTAAAAGAGGAAATAAGGAGTGGGAATAGCAATTTGGAGCTGTAAAATGAGAAGCTTACTGTAGAGAGCATTTATTATGTTTACTTTGTTGAAAAATTCGATCTTTGGATGTTTGTAGATGTGGAAGATTAGTTTTTAAGGATAGAATGACTTTGCATGTATTGGAATGATTCTTGTGATGAACTTTGAAATCTAAAACCAGTCTTGGTTGTGCATATAAGTTTGGGTGAAATCTAAAATCGGTCTTGTCATCAATTTCTTGGAAATGGGTGGAATAAAGGGCTACCGAATCCTAGGTGCGGTTATAATGAGAGGTATTGGTTCTTTAAAAAGGCTTGTTAAAGGAACCATATTTAATTGTATGTGTGCGTCAGGGGAAAGCCAAAGGTTATGAGCTGTAATTGTTGGAAAATTTAAAAATTCCATATTTTAAATAAAAGCTTGGGATGTGATAAGAATTAGGAGTTTTGGATGGAAGATTAACTAGTTGAAGGATAATTTTACCACTGCTTGAAAAGGTTTGGTAGAATTGAATTTTAATAAGTTAAGATGGATGGTTAAAAAATATTGAGCTTGTTGATGTTGAAAGTCTGGTTGAAGTTTTTCTGGACAGCTGACTTTGAGTGGAATTTTAATTAGCCAAATGGTCTTTGTTAACCATGAAATTTGGTAAACGAATAGTACTCATGATAAGCTTTGAATTGAGTTATAGAATCCAATTTTTGGATAAGGAAATTGTAAGTTATGGATTATCAAGATTTGGGTTTTAAATCCGGAAGTTCGAAAAGGTTGGCAAATAATCAGAATTTTGGAATCTTGGTTGATAATGAATTTTCAATGGTAATTTTCTTTAGAAGAGGATGTAGAGACCGTTAAATGGACACTTGAACCACCGCATTTGGAGTTTTATGGAATGAGTTATGATTTTTTTTAAGATTGTTATAATTTTAGAAGCATAATGATATTGATTGAACATGTTTGTACATTAATGTTAGGAGGGGAAAATAAAGATAAGCTTGAAGCTGAAAGATAGAGAAATGTTATACATTGAGAGTATAAAAGTGAGTGAATGAAGTTAAATTATAATTTTTATAAAATGCGTTTTTACTATATTTCACGTTTTTAATTTAATTACTGCATTTTAAGCATAATTCCAGTGATGAAAGTTTATCGGAATTATTTAACCTTCTCATTGCTATTGCAAAGAGTAGGAGTTACGGATTTTATTTAATGCTATTTGTTCTTTGCAATTTCTGTTTATATTGGATAATTATTTATGTGATGAAAAGGAAAATTTTTGAGATATTGAATATTGCAAAAGTTAATGTGTTATAATATTTATTCCAAATGTTTTATTATTGTGATTTCATGCATGGAGAAGGTAAAAAAAAAAAGCACACAAATGATATATACACTCCATGCATGCCTGAAAATGGTTTAAGATATCACTTGTAAACTTTCATGTTGGGATCCTTGTTATAAAGTATTCCAAAATAGTTTTATCATTAATGATAATTCGGAAATTGATCACATGCATGCTTGACAATGATTTAAGAGGATTGAATATAGAACGTTGGTTACTAACAACAGTACTGTTAGTCCTTGGTGCACTATGGTTAATTACGAGCTTGCCTGTTATTTGTGGGTGTTAACTCACGCCTGTTATTCATAGGTGCCAACTCACGCCTGCTATTTGTGGGTGTCAACTCACGCCTGTTATTCGTAGCCTCGATGCCGTGCTTGTTGGTTACTTACCCTCGTGAACTATGTGTTCACGCCTGTTTTCTAGCCTCGAACTTCACCTGGTTATTTACCCTTGTGGACTGTGTGTCCATGCTTGATATTCCATTCTGTTGAAGTCTTACAAAAATTTGATATTTGAAAATTATTATTTTAAATTGATTTTGTCAAACGAGTGGTTTTACTATGTAATTGAAATTTTCTGAGAAGTGCTTTATTATGTAGTTTAAATGTAACTTGATTATACTATACGGAAATTGAGATTTGTTGTTACGATATTTATCCTTGTTAAATCACTTAGATTACTTCCTCAAATTTAGACGATTATATATATAAGACGTTATTTAATGGAAATTTACTTTTGGCTTCAGATAGCCCAGTTGACCCTATATCTCTGGTTGAGCAGCGAAGAGCCTTATTATTGTTGTTCGGATGTGAATTGCTGCTTGGTGTGTATATATAAACTTTTGTTTTATGTAATTTTGAAGATTAGATGCTCCACGCAATCTATAAGTAGGATCCATGTATGTTTATATATTTTGGAAATTCTGTATATACTCTAGTGAAGTGTTGCTCCAAATGTTGTTTAAATTTTCATGTTATTGTAGAACTTTTGGGATGTCTGTCCTATAAAGGAGAGATTCTCCGAAATTTTTACAAGAATCATAATATTGATAACACGTGATATATATTTCATGTAAAAATCTTGGTAAACAAAAATGTACATTGTGTTACTTAGCATCTTGGCGAGTAGTATATGTCTATGATCATAGGCTTACGAAGTATGAGATCTCTCATAATCTGTGTCGGTCACGTCTAATTTCCAGGGTGTGACACCTTAGGTCTTTTATCAATTCACCATCAAAATGGTGTCATGATCACAAATTTTATTATGGACTGCGACTACTGCATGGTTCAAGGTAGGATAAGTGGGCTTGGGACCTAGAGGTCTGACAAGGAAGGATTAAGGGTGTCTATATCTACTGCCTTCTTGAATGGCCTTCAAATTTTTCTAACTTTCCAAATTTGTTTTCCTTATTTTTTTTTTCATATAATCATATTCTACATAAAATGAGTTATTATCATCATTTTTCTAACCTACTTTTTAACAATTTGTATATTATTCAATTTAGCAATACGTATGTTATTCAATTAAGTGGCGATATTTTCAACACATATATAGAAACATATGGATAAAATACAACCACAAAGAAACCAAACAAAGCAAGAGCTATGAGAACTAATATGCACCTCCACACCCACACTGAAGCACAACTTATCAACCACTAGTCTCTGAATTCACACGGTGGAGGCAGTCATTATTGTTTATTCTCTCTCTCTCTCTCTCTCTCTCTCTCACACACACACACACACACACACACACACACAAGAGGTTTAAATTGTGGACTCTGATCTAACAATGATGCCAATGGCATCAAGGTAGTAGCCAGCCCTTCCATAGAATCCAATGACTGTATTCTCATGTATAGGAATCGAGAAAGAAGAGTCTGAAGCTTTTCCAAATGGTCCATGCGTAGCCAGATTTGTAATAAAAGTCAGTGATGTGATCGTTAATGAACCCGCAAAATTCCCATACGTCCCACTTATGGATATTAGGTGTTCAGAAGGCCAGTTAATATGAACCTGCAAATCATACATATTAAACAGGTTATTGAGCTAGTGAATCATTCATACAAGTGCTTTTTTTTAAGCAAATAAGTCTGAGTGTGTGTGTGTGTGTGTGTGGGGAAGGCTTACAGTATTTCTTGCACCAGTGTCAGTGGGGTGTTTTCCACCAAATGTTGCTGAAACAAGGCCGCTTGTGTCCTGGAAAGCTATGGACTTTATGTTTAAGTCCGCATTGATGATTATTTGGTTTATACCTAGATTTGTTGTATAACTCCATGGCTCCCCACCTTCGCCTCCCCATGTGCCTATTGATATACTTCCTTCTACGTCTCTCTGTATCATAATTTCTAACTTGTTATTGAATTTAATTATTTTATATACAGTGAAATTATTAATCTATATCTATATATAATATTCATTCATAATTCATAAATAGTATGATTCATTCCGTGTAAAGCACTGGACTTGTTGGCAAAAAAAAAGTGAAGCACTGGACTTACATGAGTGACCAACGGTGGTAGCGGTTGTACAAACCTCTAAAACTATGCTTAAAAAGATCACTACAACTCAGTTAATCTTTTCCTTCCAGTGATGATTGTTTTCTTAAAAAGAAAAATTTACCGGTTTCACATGAATGCCAATTGCATCAAGGTAGTAGCCACCCCTTCCATGGAATCCAGTCACGACAGAACCTTCAATTGGTATGGAGAAAGAAGTGCCTGAAGCCGTTCCAAAAGGTCCATGTGTGGTAAGATTGGATATAAACGACAGTGATGTGATCACTTGGAATCCTTTATAAGCTCCATATGTCCCACTTATGGATGTCAGATACTCTAAATTTCCATCAATATCAACCTACACACATAATAAAATCAATATGGGAGCGCAAATTTATCTCACATAAGAGAAATCGGGTTGGCTAAATGAGGAGGACGTAGAAAAGGGAAATGACTAATTAATTTACATTTATTGTCTTAAACAGGCAATCCATAACACTACTACCACAAAATAGAGAATTTACCTCACCAATCTACTTTTGTTTCTAATAAGATATATGGACAACAAGCTTTCTAGAAAAGCTGTAAAAAGTGTTTGTTTTGGTAGTGTAAATTAAATGACATACTGTCTTCTCGGCACCGGTGTCACTTGGATTCTTGCCACCAAACTTTCCATAAGAGTGCCCATTAGCGTCTTTGAAAGCAATGGAGTTGATAGCAGAACATTCTTGAAGGATTATCTGTTTTATCCAAGTTCCCTGAACCCTAAAATTAAAAGCGTCAACTCCACCAGGACCCCCCCATGGCCCAAATGAAATGGTTCCATTTGAATTGGTGACCTGCACAAAAACCAGTACTCACTTCGTTAGTTTGTGATTCTAATTGGAAGAATCAACGTACATAATGTCATTTACGTACTAACATATACATGTTATGTTATATCTGAAAATGAATTACTTACTGGTTGCACAAAAATGCCAATTGCATCAAGGTAATAACCACCTCTCCCATGGAAGCCAACAACAACACTATCAGCTGTTGGGATAGAGAAAGGCTCTCCACCAGAAGTTGCTCCGAAAGGTCCATAAGTGGTGAGATTAGTAATGAACGACAGAGACTTGATTACTAATTTTCCTCCGTATTCTCCATAAGTTCCGCTTATTGAAGTCAAATACTCTGAAGGCCAACGAATAGCAACCTGCAAATGATACAATAGAACACAGATATGCAGGCTATAAGTAATTAGTGTATGATGGAAATGATTATATGCTGATAATAATTTGTTTTGAATTAACCAATTAAGTCACCTTTTTCTCTTCACCACTAATTTTTGGGTTACTGCCTCCGAATGTGCCAGAAATATTACCACTGGAATCTTTGAAAGAAATGGACACTATCGTGTCTTGCTCATGGATGACTATCTCAGTTATCTCAAGGTTTGCCTTGAAACTCCAATGGTCGCCACCTGGACCTCCCCACGGTCCTACAGAAATCACTCCTTTCGAAGATCCCTAGTCACAAAACCGATATGAATTCATGAACATATATGCTAATGAAAATAAAATTAACAATAACTCATAAAGGTATGGCTGTAAATTCACGAGCGTATAGGCTAATTAATGAAAAATAATAATTCATGATAACTTAAAGAGAGATAGTGTTACATGTAGTGCATATACCATTTGCTAAGAAGATGATTATGTTGAAAAATGTTGATATTATGCAGCTATGATCTGGATCTTGTGAATGTTGGTATACATCTCCTTTATTTTTTTTCTCTATATATAGACATATTATAAATGGGGAATCAGGGGATTGTAGAGTTTAATTTCTTTGATAGAATCATGAGAAAGACGTGCATTAATAAAGTTCACGTGGTTAATTAATTCACGTACAGCTGACGTGATGCCACTATATTAAATCAAACAAAGAGAACTGAAAGTGATGCCGCTATATTGGAAGTATTTAATTCTTCATTATGAACAAGAAACAAGATATCAGAGACAAATTATTGGGAGTATTCAATTAAATATTATCCGCCACGTAAGTAATTGATGAAAGAGGTCCATTTAGTCTAAAAAAAGGTGCCTTTTAAGAATTCAGAAGAGGAATTCACAGTCCATTACAAAGAGGGGACCAGATTCTCTCATGAAATAAATAGTAATACAACAGTCCAAAACACAAAGAAGGTGCCATAGACATTATCCCATATATACCATCATCATCGAACTAGTTTTTGGAGAATAACTTTTGTATCGGTTTACATAAAAGTGATTTTAGAGAATAATTTTTAACCTTCAAAACCATAGTTTTATATAAGTCAGACAACAATTTCAAATTCTTCAAAATAGCTTTTAACCCTAAAAATCATGGGCTTGTTTGGTTAGTCCGTTGGAAGAATAGATACAGATTCCGAGGTAAATATGTAAGAGCAATTTTGTCTCGGTAAGTGCATGAATGACTTTTAGATGCCCAAATGGGCTATCCAAACAAGCCTATGGTTTGACGTTGAAAACCATGGTTTCCAAAAAGTCATTATTTCCAACTTTTTTAGAAGCTATTTTCGAAAATTTATTTTTTAAAATCACTTTTACGCAAATCGAGACAGAATCTATTCTCCAAAAGCTAATCTAAACCACACCATGTGGGATGTTTGTTACTCTTTTTTGAAACCATGATTTCAAACCATGTTCCCAAACAGGCACTTAGTTTAGTGCTTTGATTCTAAAAAATTATTTAATAATATATTATACATAAAATGAAAAGAAATTATATATAGTATAAAATAACACACACATATGAATGATCAATTAATGTTAATTAAAAATAAAAATAAAATTTTAAAAATCGCTAAAAACGTTATATTTAAAGAAAATCCATTATCACTTAACCACTATCCTATATAATATATATATATATATCTTGGATTTAATTTATAAATATAGATTAAATATTGGATTTGATTTAATCTTGAATTTAAAACTAAGTATTTATTGCGTGCAAAAATGAAGATAGATAATGTATATTCATATATTTCAAACAAAGTATTTATATATTGGATTTAATTTATAAAGATAGATTAAATCTTAGATTCGTTTTAAAAGATAGGATAAGTGTTGAATTTAATTTATAAAGATAAATTAAATCTTTATTTAAAAGATAAGATTTTAGATTTAATTTATAAAGATAGATTAAATCTTGATCTATCTTAATCTTATATCTTATTTTAATTTATGAAGATAAATTAAATATTATCATCGTTTGACTTCTTATCCAAATTAAATAAATTGGCTAAATTATATATGTTGGATAGATTTAGTTAGACTATCTTTATTTAATTTCTTGGATTTAAAATTTTCTGACAAGATTTGAATTTTTAAATTGATAAAAGATAGATTTCAAAATTCAAAAGGATAAGCTCTGAATATCTATAAATGGTTGATCAAAGCTCTTCATTAGACACATCTAAAAACGCAAGTCAGGAACTTAAGAGAAAAATCAAGAGTGAGAAGGAGATCCAAGAATCGGATAAAGAGATGCTAGCATGCATTCATATTGGAAAGGTCATTCATGTGGATACTGGTAAAGAAAACTGATAGTAGATGTTGGGTTCTTGAAACTGAGCAGGAAATGAAAATAAAATGCTCAAAGGAAAGGTACCTTTTTTTAGCTACACAATCTAAAAGCCTTTAATAGATCTATGGAAGTGATTGAAAAAAATTTTTAATCTTCCCATTGTGCGCTCCTATCCCAACAACGGTCACTCTTGATATCAATGTAACTTAGATTAGGTGAACTTGTAATTATCAATTCTACTCTGATCCTATTTATAAATTACTTACAACATATTTCAGACAAATCAAGGAAAATTTCAAATCTTATTAACTCTATCTTAAAATTTAACAACTTTTCAATTTTTTCATATTTAATATCAACTATAATACATGAAAACAAAGTTAACACATAATAAATGAAGAATAAAATTATACATTCACATAAAAAATTTAATAAATTGACTTATAAATAGGACCGAACAAAAATTTCTCTCTTTGCCTTATAAATAGAATGACAAGAGTATTTGATTGTGTATTGGAAGTGAATCTTCTTGCAAACAATGCTCTTTTTATCACTTTAGTAATTTTACGACCTAGTTGCCATGCAAACATAAGCCCTAATGAAAAATAATAAATATAGAAATAGATATAATAATTCACGGTTGTGATGCCACTAAACTAAATTGGCAAGTATTCATTAAACAAAGACAAATTCAAAAGGCATGTCAAGTGATGCGGCTGTGTGAAATAAAGCCAAATTGATTCATGAAAAACGAGCGTTAATAAAAGTCAAATGGATAAATTTAAAAAAAAATAATATATTATACTGCATATACTACTCTTTTTTTTTTATCACTTTAGTACTTATTGGAAGCGAATCTTGTTGCAAACAATAATACTTTTTTATCACTTTAGTACTTAATACGCCCTAGTTGCCATGCAAACATGAGCCCTAATGAAACATAATAAATATAGAAATAAACATAATAATTCATATATGTGATGCCACTAAACTAAATTGGCAAGTATTCATTAACTAAGGACAAATTCAAAAAGCATGTCAAGTGATGCGGCTGTATTGGAAGTATTCAATTAGTCATTGAACAAGAGACAAGCCATAAAAGTGGA